>JAQSEB010000168.1:0-156460 GCA_030063045.1 Pratylenchus scribneri
ATTCCGAGTTAAAATTTATTTACTTTTCATTTTATTTATTTATTAAATTTTTATTACATTTTTTACTTCTTTTTTTTCAATTTATTCTTAAAAATTTATAAACTGATTCGCCTCTAACACAATGGCAATTTTAAAATTTCTATTTTTTTATAACCCATAAAATTTTTTCTAATAACAAAGTAAATAAAACAACAATAAATTTATAATCATTATAAAAAAAACATATTCCCAATTTTATTAATGGATTTTTTATAATCCATTAATAAAATTTAATGACCAATTTTTCTAATCATCAAAAAAATCCAAAGTAAAAAATATATTTATTTAAAAAAATATTTAATTATATAGTAAAAATTTCAGCTGAATAAATTTTAGATTATATATGTTACGGGCAAAAGTGGAAATGTGACAAAACTAGTTTTGTCATGTCAAAACTAGTTTTGTCAGAAAATATGACAAAACCAGTTTTGACATGACAAAACTGGTTATGTCCGGGCAAAACTGGTTTTGTCACTTTTATAATGTCAAAACTAGTTTTGACATGACAAAACTGGTTATGCCCGGGCAAAACTGGATTAAGATGAAAACAAGGTGGATATTGGGGGATTAAGGTGGATATAGGGGGATTAAGGTGGATATTGGGGGAATAAGCCCTGGAATAGATGGGAAATGGTCCGGAAGGCCACTGGAAGGTAGAGAAAGTGCAACAGAGGCCGGGAGAGTTCGAGGGATTAAGCCGGATAGGGGGATTTATGGTGGATATAGAGGTGTTAAGCCCAGAAATGGATGCTAAATGCCCCAGAAGGCCATTGGGAAGATCGGGGAAGTGTAAGACCGGAGACAGAGTGGGATTAAGGAGGATTTAGGTAGAATAAGCGGGTTAAGCCTAGCTAGGGGCTAGGGATTAGGGTTATGGGTTCGGAGCATAGGAATCTCGCGAAGCCGGAAGCAAAACAGCCTAAACCAGGACTCGCGACCTTCCATTTAGGGTTTAATCCCCCTTAATCTCCCTTAATCCTCCTTATTCCCCATATTATCCGGCTTAATCCCGCGTATCTACTGACCTCTGTTACACTTTCCCGACCTTCCACTGTCCCTCCGGAAATTTCCCAACTATTTCGGGACTTAATTCGACTAAATCCCCCATTATCCATCTTAATCCTCCTATATCCGGCTATATCCCACGCACTTTCAGGCACTTCCCCAACCTTCCAGTGGCCTTCCGTGGCATTTCCCATCCATTTCGGGGCTTATTCCCCCAATATCCACCTTAATCCGCCAATATCCACCTTGTTTCATCTTAATCCAGTTTTGCCCGGGCATAACCAGTTTTGTCATGTCAAAACTAGTTTTGACATTATAAAAGTGACAAAACCAGTTTTGCCCGGACATAACCAGTTTTGTCATGTCAAAACTAGTTTTGTCATATTTTCTGACAAAACTAGTTTTGACATGACAAAACTAGTTTTGTCACATTTCCACTTTTGCCCGTAACATATATAATATAAAAAGCTAAATCCAAAAATCGCGGAGTGCCTGGAAAAAAATTTTCTCTTTGACTTTAACGGATTTTGACCAAGACGTTTGCCTCGGAAAAGTTGCCGAGCATTTTTTGATAATTCGTTTTTCCGGTTTGGAGGTTTGGTTTTGGCCAAATAATTGCAAGAGTGTTTTTTGGAGGGTTTTTGTTTCCGAACTCCCCTAATTTAAATGGCCATAACTTTTTTTTGCGTGGATATTTTTGGATGAAATATAGCTGGAGACACCTTCCAAAGTGGCAAAAAATTTTTTTCTTTATGTTAAAAATTTATTATTATTTAAATTTTAAATTTTTTTAATTTCAATAGTTATTTGTATTGTGTTGCCACATTTGCAGATGAAACAGTCTGATGTCGAATGTCGATACTCGATAATGGCAATTCTGCTATGGAATTACCTATTTAAGGTAGATTATTAGGAATAAAATTAGAATTTAAAATTTTTTCAAATATTTTTACAACTCATAAAATTCCTTTAGTTTCGATATTAAATAAATTTAAAAATTTCATAATGATCTAAAAAATAGAAATTCATTGCCACCTTTAGATTTCTAAGAAATTATAAATATAAAAATAAAAAAATAAAAAAATAAAATTAATGTAAAAAATGATATAATAATATAATAATTATAATAGCAAAATCATGAGGAGGAAAAAGGTTAGTATTTTTCTCCGGACTAAAAGGAAAAATTATAATTTTTACCAGGTGTTAAATTAAATTGAGTAAATTTTTTATTAGATTTTAGAGATGGGTTACAAAATCCAATAAAAATTGGATTTAAATTGAGGATAATTTAATTAAAAATAAAATTATTTAAAAATTTGAGAATGAATGAATTGAACATTAGAGAAATTTACTTCTGTATGGACAATATTTTTCAGGATGATTGTTTTAATTGGAAAAATGCTATTCTGGCCAGATTTGTTCAATTTTAAATTATGTTTAGCATAAATTGTTAAACCAAAAGAAATTTACTATTAATTAAATTTTATTGAAACTTTCTGCCTTTTTTGCAATAAATTGATTTGAAAATTTTAGAGTATTTAATATTTTATAAAATAAAAATTAACTCATAAAATTTTCTTAATAAGGAAATTAAATAATTTATAAATTTCACAATGATATAAAAAGGAGGACGAAAAATCTGGAACAATAAAATATTAAAAATTAAAATTTGAAAAATAGATTAAAAATATAAATTATAAAATTAAGGATTTTGAAAATTTTTAGTAGTGTAAAAAATGATTTTGACAGAAAATCGAGAGCATTGTGAAAAATAAATAAAACTTAAAAAAATAAAAAAAATTCAAAACCATAAAATTATTTATCAACAATTTTTGCGTATATTTTATATTATTTCAATATAATTACAAAAAACATTTAAAAAAAGCAATAGAAATGAAATTTAAAAAATTTAAAAAAAAATAACCCGAAGAATTTTTACGCATTGGTTTTGCATTCAACAGTTTTTTAGAGCAAAGCAAGTATGACAACAATCATACGTGAATTGCTGCCTCAAAATTCATAACCAAAAAATCCGCGAGAATTCATTTAGTAAATGCCAAATTAGCAAAAAATCTAATTAATTAGTAATAAATGAACGTAAAGTTTTTCCATTTCATTTAAAATCTTCCAGAAGAAAAATAAATAAAATCCATTTTTAAATAAGCACAATTTTTAAATCTCATAAAATTTATTTGAGAGTAAATTTTTTTTATTTTGAGTATAATTTGGAAAAATAAATGAATTCCCTGTTGTGACCTATACGAATATTAAATGATTTTAAAAATTATAAAAAAAGATATTTAATTAGTATAGGAAAATTAATTTTACTCAGTTAAATTTAATTTGATGAAATTAATTAGGAGGCGAATTAAAAAGTCGACAAGAATAATTTAATAACACTCTTCAACTCTGCTGAGTGAATCAAAAAAATATTATTCGGATTATATCGGATTTTGGAAATATTCTCAAAAGAGTTCAAAATTAGGAGCATTTTGAAAATAATTCTGAAAATAAAATGAAAATAAAGACTCGAAATGCTATTTATGTTTATTAGAATTAAGAAAAATAATGAAAATGCAAAATGTTTGAAAATAATAATGAATAAAATTTTCGGCAAGCGATTATAGCAATTTACATGAATCGATCAGATGAATTGACATCGGGATTAGGGATATTCCACTTTTAATTCAATTGACCTAATTTGGAATTGATTAATCAATTTTATGTATTTATTTATTTATTTTATTCAAAATATTATTTTTGTCATTCTTCAGCACTCAAGTTTTTGTATAATTCTAAAATATTTTTTTACATTAATTTTTCCGATAAATAATATTATGGGATGTAAATCAAAAGCTCAATAAGGATTATTAATTGAACGGAAAAAGTAAAAAATTTTATTAAATATTAATAATGGACAATAAATAAGGATAAATTAATCAAATATTAAACAAAAAAAAATTTATAAAAATTTTTAGAATATCATTAAATTTTTAAAATAATAAAATTTTGAAAGGGAAGATTATGTAGATGAATCAATTTACATCAAAAATTTGTAATTGGAATAAATTACTGAGATTTTTTTGGAAAGAATAATTCTTCATAAAAAATTTAAACCCATAAAATTATCTTCGGGATTAGGGGTAGGGGCTAAGGGCTAGGGTTAGGTTTGTACTCTGCTTCTTCGGCGAAATAGTGTGTAAATTTCAACTTTCGCGGAGTTTCAACTTTCGCGGCAACATATATATATATATATATAAATACATTCTTCTATTTATGTTATTATTTGTATTTTATTTATTTTTATTATAATTTTTCAATGAACGATTGTTTTAGCGATTCCTTTTTATAATCATTGCAGAATTTTATTTTATTTACTTTCCTTATTAACGAAATTTTATTGGTTAGAAAATTTTTTTAATTGAATTGCTTAAAATAAATTAGCGAAAAATTCCACAAAAATATAAGCAGAAAATGTTTGATAAAATTTTAATAAACAAATTTTAAATTTATACATAACTTTTTAAAATATTCAAAAGGAATTCTTGTGCACTTTCTCTAATCAAAAAGTCAAAAAGAAGGCTGTATTTGTAATAAATCCCGATTGAATTTTCCACATATCCAAGCCATTTTCCTTCTAATGGAAAAAGTTGATCGAAAAATCCAATATTAATGCTACCATTCCTTAAAAAATAGATAAATAATTGCCCAAAAATTGTAATTTATAGAAATTTCTACATGGGGCTAAGAATTGCACTTCAAAATAGAAGGCAATTCTTGGTTTATTAATTTTCAAATTTAATGTTGGAATCGGCAAAATTATTCGAATAAAATTCTATTCTAAAATTATTAATTTTTTTTTCTCTAAATACCATTTGGCTTAGCAACGAGATTATCTCCAGAAATTTCCATTCTTGTCCTATAATACAATTTCCTGCATTCAATTTGTAGTTTTCATCGCCTTAAAAAATTCATTATTATTTTAATTTTCTGCATAATATTCAATTATTTGATGCCATTGATCATCTTTTGAACATTTCTTGACAAAAAGCCATTTGGCATTTTTACTAGAAGACTACAAGCATTTTGCATTTTGCAAGGGCATTGAGACGAATAATTCTTTCATCATTTTGTTGGCAATCCTCGATGACGAAACAATGATTTTAGTTTAATATTTAAATATAAAGAAGATTTAAAAATATCAATCTTCATTTGAAATAAAAATTCTTTATTTTAGCATTTTTAATTTTATTTTTATTGGTCATCAGTGTTATCGGGATTTTTTATAAAAGCTAATTAATAATTTTTAAATTTATTTAATTTCTTTTTTAAAAAAAATTTTATGAGTTATAAAAAATGTTTTAAAAATTTTAAATTTTCATTTGAATTATTTTAATAAAAGAGGCAAAGAATTCTACTCAAATTTTAAACTTTTATGAACAGAATTTAATAAAATTTATTTTCAATTTCACAATCACCATCTGCATTTGCCATGTGTATTTTCCCAAATTTTCTTGAATTGAATGTTCAGCAATAGAATATTCTGTTGGAATTAAATAAATGGAATTTGCATTTAATCATAAAAATGTATTTTATTTTTTAAACAAATTATAAAAATTTAATTTATATTTCCATTTTATTTTTTTATAATATAATTTTTCGATGTTTTCTCTAGAAAATTCTTTTTTAATCAATTCTAGTTTATTTTTTTATTTACTTTTTTTATTAAGAAAATTTTATGGGTTATAAAATATAAAATTTTTTAATTAAATTGCTTATTATTTATTATAAATAAATTCCATCAAAAATATAAGGAGAAAAAGCTTGATAAAATTTTAATAAAAATTTTATATGGAGGCTTGTCAATTTAAGCACTTTTTAAAAGTATCCGAAAAGGATCATGTATCCTTTCCTGAACAGAGAACCAAAATGGGGTTCCAGGTTCTAATAAAATTTACTAAATTTTATATTTTACTATCATTACGAAATTATGGTGATAAAATTCCTTTGTCAAAGATTCGATTTCAGCCCAGTGATATCTTTTCCTTCTCGAACTTTGTCCTATGAATTTCCCAAAACTCTATGTTTTCAAACATTATAGAGTCTTCTAGTGCTGAAATTGATTCAATGGAATTTACGCATAATCATAAATCACTTTAATTTTAAAATTACTTATATTTATTTGATTTTTAAATTTTTCACTATTCTTGATGGTTGTTTGAATTTGATTTATTTATAATAATTGCATAAATTAATTTTCTTTCTTATGAAAAAATTTTATGATTTATAAAAAGATATTTAATAATTAAAAATTTAAATTTCTTTAAATTTTAAATGTGACAATAAATTGATTCTAAATTTTTAGAATAAATTGCCGCCAAATTTTGGGGTGATGATTAATTTTGTAATTTTATTGGTGGATCATAAAAAAATCAAATAAGAGAGCTAATGTAAAATACAGGACAAAATTCGAGCCATACATATTTTGATCCTTTCATCGGAGATTGTGCGCATGATCAATCAAAAAGTATTTTTAACAAAAATTATATTAATTTTTCGTATACAATTTGGTTAAATCCTTTTTATAATAATTACCAAATTATTATTTTTTATTTACTTTCCTATTAATGAAATTTTATGGGTTATAAAAAATATATAAAATTTATTTAATAAAATTGCATAAAATTTATTAAAAATAAATTACATCAAAAATATAAGGAGAAAAGTGTTAAACATTTTTAAACAAATTTTACATACTTGATTATCAATTTAAACTTTTATTTTTCAAAAATACCTAAAAAAATTCATGCGACCTTTCTCTGACAATTTTAAATATTTATATATAACCCCGCTCAAAGGCCTTATGCTCGTCTTTGGATTAATTTAAAAACTGAATTTAACCAAAATCGCAATTTGAAAAAGATCTAAAATAAAAAATGGATGTAAGGATAAATTTTTTAGTTCAATTTTCAAAAATAATGAGCACTCAACAAAAAGCATCAAAATCATCTTTTTCATTGAAAAGTTTTTTTTAATTTTCATTCATCATTAACAATTCAACAAAGGTTGCAATAAAGTTCACATTATTGCTTGACCCTTCATTTCTTTTGGTTATTCTTAACTCTCGCAGAACGGTTGGCCTCAGATGAGCAGTTTAATTAAAAATAAAATTACATTATATATTTTTTTTATATTATAATTTTTCAATGGACCGATGGCGGCCTTTCACACCCTTTTTATAATCATTGCCAATTATTTTATTTTATACTTTCCTTATTAAAGAAATTTTATGGGTTATAAAAAATATAAAAATTTATATTTTAATTGCATATAATTTATTAAAAATAATTTTACGTAAGTTATATATCATGAAAAATTAAATTAAAAACCTCTAATTTTACAAAAAAATATCAATTTTACTTTTAAATTTTATTAAAAAATGTTTTTGACATTTAGTTTTCAAAAATTTGGTGAAATTTGATTAATAATAATCGATGATTATTGTTGAAAATTCATCCAAAAAAAAATTATTCATGAGAAAAACTTTAAAGTCGAAAAAGAAAAATTTTAATTTTTAGGACACAAAAATACCTGATCAATTCTACTTTTTTTTAAAAAAATCACTTTTGCCGTAACAATAATCTTCTGTAAAACAAAGCCAATTATGCTTAATACTTCTTTATTACCAACTTATATGGGCCAAAAAAATTCCAAAAAATAAGAAGTAAAAGTTTGATAACATTTTATTAAACAGATTTTGCATGCTGATTAACTAATTTATCAGATCTAAATTAATCCTTTCTCAAAGATCAGGCTTATTAGATGGCAACTTTATAATTTTTTCCTTCTTTTGATTTTTCCCTACGCATTTTTTCAAACTTTTTGAAACTCTATACAATAGGGGGTCTACTACCACAATTTTTGCTAGATTTTATAAACAACCTTTATTAAAATTTACTCAATTTTATATTTTATTATCAAAATTTTCTATGGTCGAGAATGAATAAAATGGAATCTGCGCTGTGCAACAATCAAAATTCATATTTTTAAAAAAGTTTCATTGATTTTGCAAAGAAATGGATGAGGTTAATAAATCTTTATATAATATAAAAAAATAAAATAAAATGCAATAAAAACAATAAAAATAAATGCCAAATTTATAATTTATTTGGAAATTTTATTTTATTCTTTAAAATTTAAAACGAAAAAGAAATTGCATGATTCAGCCTGAATTAGATATTAGACACTCCCTTTTCTTTTTGTCATTGTACAATTCTCCCAATTTTCTTGAACTCTCAATGCTTAATAATAGGGAAATATTGCACTGCTTTAATTGAATAAAATGGATTGTGCGTTTTGTGCATAATCAATAAAAAATTTTTTTAATAAATTTAATATTAATTTTATTTTTTATATTAATTTTTCGATATTCCATTAGGACAATTCCTTTTTATAATTATTACCAAATTTTTTAACTAGAAAGTCAACAAAACAATAAAATATTATGGGAATATTGCTTGTTAAACCAACGGATTTACCAGTAACATTTTAACAATGCGAAATACATAATATAAACAAATTTTTGTAATTTTATTTTGAATTTTTTATTTGAAAATGATGGTTAAATTTCTGTGTCAAATTTGTATATTTTGAATTATGTTTTTCTAAATATATTTTGTTAATTTATTAAATTTATGGGACGCAATAAAATCGAAATTCGTGCATAAAATAATTATATTTTTATTTTTTAATTAAATATTTTACGAAATGGTACTCATTTTGATTATTTTTAACTTCATAATAATTAGAATGAATTTTAATCTAGAAATCAAAAAATTTATTATGAGTTTAAAAATTTTATTTTATATTTTTCCAATTTTTATGCGATTAGCAGCATGCAAATATTTATTTCGCATTTCAAAAATATTTGAAAAAAATATAACTCCATAAATTTTTTGAAATATATTTCTATTTACTTTTGTGTTTTATTATTGATTTTTGAAAAATATGGAACGCAAGATTGTTCAGAATTTAAATAAAAAAATTTTTAGAACCTAATACTAATTCGAAATGGCAGAAAATGCCGCCTTTGAATATTAAATTACCTCCATCACATTTTTTATGGACATCCTCCGCCATGCCTTCTCCATCTTCCCTCTAACCAACCAATGTAGCTGATATATTAATTTACGGTCGGGAATGTTTGAGCGCCGCTGGTTAAAAGCTGCTTCGACAAGTTTTTAAAATAATTAATTTAAAAGTTTAATACCTTCGGAAATTAAGGGAAATGCAACGCGTAAAAATTTGATGATTTTTATATTATTAATTTTAACAAAATTTAATACAGAATGATTAAATGATCATACAACAACAAATCCAAATAAAAATTTATAAAAAAAATAGAAATTATCTTAAAAATTCATCACATAATAGAATTAGTGTTCAAAAATAATTTCAACGAAATTTAAAAAACTAACAAAAATTTTAGAAATTCAAAAAATATTAGTTTATAAAATTTGATGTCTCATTCAAATGCTAATTTTGCTCTAATCACTACTGCTTTTTGGCGCCTTTTCCGTCACAAAATTTTTTGAAAGATTTACCAAGGAATGCTTCATACGGTTCCGGGAATCGCTCCACATATTTCTTGGCTAAATTGATATTTAATAAATGAAATGTTGTAAATTGCTTGATGATGAATTTGAGGCAGTTATATGAGAAAAGCCAGCATTGCTTTGTCCTATAAAACATTTTAGAATGAAAAATCAATGCAAGGCAAATTTTCAGAATAATGTTTAATTCTTTGTTTTATTTTTTTAATATTTCAATTTCGGATTCTGGTTGTATTTTTTACAAATATATGGTAAAATATTAAATATAAATAAAAATGGCTGATGAATAATTTTATGGGTTTGATAAAATTTTTAAATAAAATAAAATTGCCAATCGATAATTCATTTTTTTAAATTTTTTAAATAATTCCAGAGAAAAATTACAAATATAAGCAAAAAAAAATATTTTGAAAAATTTTAATTCAAAAAATATATCAATATGCGAATTAATAAAATATTGTTCCATGATAATTTGTGGAGAATCAGTTTTCATTCCCAAAATAATATTACAAAAATTAAAGAAAATAATACATTTTTAAACCTATAAAATTAACTGACAACCATTTTTGCTTAAATTTTAATATATTCAAATAAATTTTAAAAATGCGCAAAAAATCGAGGACGAAATTAAAATTTATAAAAAAATAAATTAAAATTGATACATTCATTTCAGAAATTTGTGTTTCGATAATGATTATAGGGAAATTCGATGCTCTCGTTATTTTGTGTTAACATCTATATTCGCCAATTCTTGGTTGTTTTCCGAATTTATGGTATGATTGAAATTGGTTATTTTGTCTCCAATATTCTAAACGAATAAATTATTTTGATAAATTATTATAAAAATTCCATATTTGAATTCTTTTACAAAAAATATACAGGCACAACACATTTATTATTGAATTTTTTAAAATTTTAATTTTAAAATGTCATATTTCCACATACAATAAAAATAAGATCTTAAATTCTAATATTATTAAAATAATTTATGTGATACAAAATCTGTGAAAAATATTTTTAATCTTAAAAACATCAAATAAAATTAAATTAAAACCTATACTGGTTCAGGAAATTCAAATCATTAAAAATAAATGCCAAATTCGGATTCCCCATTATCGAAAACCCCTAAATACACGTTTTTAGCGAGAAATAAAATAAAAAATTTTTTTGGAAAAAAAGGGGGGAACAAACTGTACTATTACCCACCAAAAATAATTTTACAATTTAGAGAATAAAATGCAGAGAATACAAAAATAGAATTATGAGAAAATTAAAACCATTTTATTTCCTATGAATGCAAAATATTATAATTTGCAGAAAAATTGAAAAGGAACAAATTAAATCTGACACTTAATTGTTCGCAAAATATAGCGCTAAATTGTCCAACCCGATTGATCTAAATTTGGCAACTGCCCAAGAGTACATCGGTGTCCGATTTTTTCACCCACATTAATTCAACACGCTGCTGCCCAATGTTCATCTAACTATGAAATTTTGTAATTTAATAGATCGAAGAATTTTATTTTTACTTATATTTTTTTAAATTTTATGTATCTGAAGAAGTTGTGCGCGTGTAATTTGACCAGCTTATAATTTTTTAAATATTAAATAGTTTATCAAATTAATTTATGAGATGCAAATGTAATCTGTTTTAGAATAGCATTATTTAAATAAAAATTATATAATTAATATAATCTTATTTTTTCTGCAAATTTTGCCGTGTTTGTAATTTATAGAATGGAAATTTGCCTTAAAAATTATTGATTAGAAAAAAATTATTTCATAATTTTTTGATTTATTATTTATAAATTTTGCGTCAATTTTTCTGCATAAATAAATTATTTTCAGTGTTTTAAACAATGATTATTGAATTCATTTTTGCCGAAAATTTAGGAGATCTCAGTGAGAGACAACCCCACCTTGAAAGTTGAAAGGAATTTTTTAATCAATTTTTTTATCACAAGGGAAGAAATTAAAAAGATATGGGGGAACGAGGAATATTTATTGCCCCTTTGAGCACATTATGCTGCAAACCATAAAGGAATTTTTCAATCTTTTTTAAATAAATCAATCAAATTGTTGGAATTTTGCTTTGGTTTGTTGTTTATGTTTATTGAAGGCCTTTTTTGAAGACCCCATATCAAATTTTTGGGCGTCCCATTTTTATGGGAATAAAAAAATTTCAGATAAATTTGAATAAATTGTAATTTACGAAAAAATTCTAATAGTGGATAAAAATTTTATTAAAATAATTTGTTGTGAATATTAATAAAATGGAATGATAGAAATTTAATTAAAAATTTGCAAAAATTAAAAAATTATCTTCAAAATCAAATCAATTGGTAATAGTACAGTTTGTACCCCCTTTTCTGAAAAAATTTTTTTAAATTTTATTTTGTGTTGAAAATGTATATTTAGGGGTAATCGGGGTCGGGGAATCCGAATCCGACATTCATTTTGTCATATCTTACCATCTTGATAAGATAATGCCGACTTTTACCAAGATATACAAAGGGGGGGGGGGACCAAGGGCATTTTTGGTGGAAATTTTTGCCTAGTCAAATTATAGCTCATTCAACGCAGCTCGTCGTGCTGAATCGATTGCTACCATTTTTATTGAATAATATTGTAATATAGGCAAGTTATGACCAAAAGAATAATTTTTCTTGGTAAGGTATTTAGACTTCTAAATTGCCTATATTACAATATTATTCAATAAAAATGGTAGCTATCGATTCAGCACGACGAGCTGCGTTGAATGAGCTATAATTTGACTAGGCAAAAATTTTCACCAAAAATGCCCTTGGTCCCCCCTTTGCCTATCTTGGTAAAAGTCGGCATTATCTTACCACAATGGTAAGATATAACAAAATGGACGTCAGATTTCCCCGACCCCGATTACCCCTAAAAACTTATTTTAATCAAAAAAAGTAAATTCAATTTCTTTCAAAAAAGGGGGGTACAAACTGTACTATTACCATCAATTTTTCCAATAAAATCATTCCAATTATTTTTTCACAATCTTTTCTTCAATTCCGATGCAATTTAACTTATTAGGCCTCCATCTTTGACGGTGCCACCGGAAAATTTTTAAAATGATTTTGTTTTATTTTGTAAATTTATTTATTTGTATTTTCGAGCCGCGAATATTTTTAAATAACCTTATTTGAATGGAAATTTTGTAAAATAATTTTATAAAATTTTTATGAGTTACTTTAAAATATTTTTTATTTTTTATCAATTTAAAAATTAATTCAATATACTAAAAACAATAATGAATTTAATTACAAAATTAGACATTTTATCAAAAATTAGCACATCAGTAAAATTAACACATTTTCATTTTATCACAAATGACCCCTCAAATCAACAAATATTGAAAATCCGCATGAATGAGAACCTTGCTATAAAATATTATTGAATGCAAAATCAATGCATGGAAATTTTTTTAAATTTAATTTATTTAAATTTTAATTTTCGGCATTTTGTGGATCGAACATTCATTTTTTAAATTCATTTGTGTTAAAATATAAGTAAAAATTATTTTCAAATAATTTTATGAGGTTGAAAAAATTTATTATTTTTTAAATAATTGTAATGTTTTTATAAATTCTCCATCTTTTTTTGAAATATTTATCTAAAAATGATATTTTTAATTGTTTTCTATACATAATTCTAAAAATCATTAACCCCTCCTACACAATGGAGCGTTTTCCCGCCGCGGGTTGTAAAAAGTGTGTTCACAGTGAAGCGGGAAAAATGGAGCGGGAAAACGCTCAGCGGGAAAACGCAACCCGCCAGCGGGTTTTGGTTGTGAACACTCTCCAGCGGGTTCCCGCCGCGGGTTCCCGCAGCGGGAAAACGCAACACGCTCGGCGGGTTTTTCATTGTGAACACCAAATTGGATAAATCAGAGCGGGAAAACGCTCAGCGGGTTCCCGCAATCGACAAAAATCGCCCACCTGTTCACAGTGAAGCTTTTTCCCGCGGCGTTTTCCCGCAGCGGGAAAACGCAGCCAGATCAAATTATTTGATTTTACCCGCAACCCGCCGAGCGGGTTCCCCCCAAAAATACTAGGGTTGACTTTTTTAAAAATATTTTAAAAATATTTAAAAATTTTTTAACTTTTTCAAATCCATCCTATCCTATGTAAAAGACTCTGCTCTTTTCAATGATATAAAAATTAATTTATTTGAAGTAAGAATAAATTTATTTATGATGGTGAAAGTTAAATATTAACAAATTTTCATTTGATATTTTATTTTTTTTATAAAAATTTCTAAAATATTATTTAATAATTAGAAATTATCAATTTATTAGCTTTTTACATATCATATATTTTTTTGGAATTTTTAAATCATTTTAATTCATTTTAAAAAATATAATTAAAAAGAGGCGATCTTTCTGCATCGCATAAGCTACCTATAATCAATTTATTAATAAATTTTAAAATTTTTATATAAAATACTATCTCAAAACCTAATATATTCAATAAATAATTTCTTCCAGGTTGTAAAAATTTGTTTTCTATATCGTTGGAAAGAGGAAATTTTTCTCTATCAGAAATGGGTTCATATAAATTTTTCTTAATTTTTTAAAATTTTAAAATAATTTTTCACATTTCTTTCATCATTGAAAGAACCTTCAAAAGGACCATTCATTCATTATTTCCCGCAAACGCTCAGCGATTTTCCATTGTGAACACCACAAACTGGAAAACGCTCAGCGGGTAACGCCGAGTTTCCATTGTGAACAGAACGGGTTTAGCGGGAAAACGCGGCGTTTTTATTTTCTTCCGCGGGTTAAAAATCGGGGTTGCATTGTGAACAGCTTCACCTCTAGCGGGAAAACGCGGCGTTTTTTTTTTCCCTCCGCGGGTTAAAAATCGGTGTTGCATTGTGAACAGAGCGGGTTTTGCGGGAACCCGCTGAGCGTTTTCCCGCCGCGTTTTCCCGCTGCATTGTCTAGGAGGGGTAAAGAAAATGCATTTAAAAAAGGGACGAATTTTATTTTAACTATATAAAAATTTATAAAGGGCATTTATTATTAATTATTATTTGGTATTTTTTCTAACCCATAAATTATTTCATCAATAAAGATAATATAAAATGTAAAATTTCTAAAGGAAATAATGTTGTAAATTTTAATGATATGAAAATTTTTAAATTATTTTTTACAAACCATAAAATCTTCAAAAAAGGAAGAAATAAATGTAAAAATTTTTCATTGATTATAAAAAATTTGAAGCCGCTCCAGTGAAGGTTAAAAGTTATAATATAAAAAATAAAAAAAAAAATATTAAAAATTTTGTTAAACTAAATTAAATACATAATAATATTATTCAAGATTAATCACAAATTCGTTGTAATTCATTCCAGCAGACAAAGACCCTATTGTTTTTGAGCATTGAAATTGAATATAGGAAAATTTGGGAAAATGTCAAAATGGGCCAGACAAAATCATAAGTTCATAAGCATGAACTAAAAAATTTATATTTTCCGGTGGGTTGAGACCGAATCATTGTACAAATATATACCGTAAATATTCTATTAGTAACCCATGGGTTACTAGTTTTCAGAGCCTCTCTAGGGTGGGTTATAAATAGAGACTGGGTTACAAATAGAGACTGGGTTACTAATTTTCAGAGAAGAAAATTGATGAAAAATAAAATTTATTCAATAAAATTTGCAACAAATCAAACAATAATCCGCACGAAATAAGAGAAAAAACAAATAATTTTAAATAAAATTGCTCAACAAATTAATTGACCACATCAATTGATGCGTCACTATCATCTCCATTTTCATCTTGTTCATCAACCATTTCTCGATTATATTCATCCATTAATTCATCAACCGTTTCCAATTCTTTCTCAGCCCGTGCCATTTTCAATGCTTCAATTCCATTTGGCAATGCTCCATCTTCTTTGAAGCAATTAATCATGTGATCTTCGCTTCCATCCAAAGCCGTTGTGATCCCGCAATTCTTGAATGATTTGGCGATTACTTCTTGAGGCAATTGATCCCATGCATCTGCGATCCAGCGCAAATATTCATTCATGGGTGGTGGCTTTGGATTTCCTCCTGCTGTGTTCTCTTTGTCGCCATGAAGCATCCAATTGTCATAAAATTGTCGAATTTTTGCTTTGAATGGGGCATTCCTTCAATCGCTTCTTTCTGCTCATTTTCCGGCAAATTTTCCCTCGTTTCTTCTGTTTTGGTCTCGGAATTGTGCAATTTAAGCAAATGACTGGTTTTCCGTATCCTTCAAATTCAATTCCACCAGTTTCGCCACAAAAGACATGGCATCGATTATTGCATTGTGAACAGAAGTGATCTCCATTGTAAAACATTTTGCATACGCAACATTTTTCTTCCATTTTTAAATAGTTTAATCTAAATTTCAATAATCAATATATAAATAACATGAGAAAATTGATTACCAAATTAGATAGTAGTTATAATTCTATAAAATTAAAAGATGAAAAAAAATTTTTTTGGAGGGGGTGGGTTACAAATAGAGACTGGGTTACAAATAGAGACTGAGTTACTAAATTTCAGAGCCCCTCTAGGGTGGGTTACAAATAGAGACTGGGTTACAAATAGAGACTGGGTTACTAATAGAATATTTACGGTAATTTAGATATTACATCTCTGGGGTAAAATTAAATAATTTTTATTGATAGTTGATAAAATCTTACAAAAAATTCTATAAAATAATGTGCAAAAAATAGAACCATATTTTGACTTGATCAAAGAAAAAGCATATGAATTCCCTTTAAATAATTTGCAAAAAAAAAAAAATTAAATTGGTAATAAGAAATTTTATTTAGCTAATATTATTAAACAATTTGTTTTTCTTTTCAATTTTTTCTTATTATTATTAATCAATTCCTTTAAAATTTTCAAAATTTTTATAAATCATAAAATTTTTCAATAATTAATTAAATAAATAAAGAAAATTTTGCAGCGTTTATAATAAAATTGGCCACAGAGCGATCGATAAAATTAAAAAATAAAATTAATGCCATAATTAAGTTCAAGAAAATTATGGACAGGAAAATCATAGATGGAAGAACTAAATACTGTGCATTTATTTGCTATTAATCTGATACAGAAAATTTTATGGGTTATAAAAAGTATATTTTATGTAGCAACAATTTTTATTTGTTTAATATTATCGGCAGAATTGATTATAAATTATAAGAAAAAAGTCATCAAATACTATGAAAAAAGTTGGCTAAATTTTTTTTCACTAATTTAAACATATCTTTTGAGAAGCATCAAAAATAATTCATTTGCCTTTTATCTTAATTCAAAAATTAATGTAATTTTTATTTTATAAATTATATATCTTAATTTTGATCATCATACTCACTACTACATTTGATTAAATAAAACCAAATTTAAATCTAAATTAAAGAGGAAAAGATTATATAATTATATGGGTTTAAATTTATATTTAAAGATTATTGCCAATTTTTTAATTCATTTAATCTAGCACTTAAAAAATTCATTAATAAAAATTTATTTTTATAATCATACTTCACCAACGAAGCCAAAATCCGTTCAACTCCAAGCATTGTCAACGGCAGCTGCTTTTGATCAATAATTGGCAATGTCGTTGAAATTGATGTAGATGCAAAATTTGTTCTTGGAAATTTAATATAAATTTTTAAAAATATTAAAAATAATTATAATAAAATTGTCAACGTGAAGTAAGAAATTGAATGGAATAAATTTATTTAAGTGAAAAAATTATGCGTAATTGATTCATTTGAATTGATTTAAATTATAAAAAAGATGGTATTTTTAGTACGGATTTTGGCTTCGTTGATGAAGTATGATTATAAAAATAAATTTTTATTAATGAATTTTTTAAGTGCTAGATTAAATGAATTAAAAAATTGGCAATAATTTTTAAATATAAATTTAAACCCATATAATTATATAATCTTTTCCTCTTTAATTTAGATTTAAATTTGGTTTTATTTAATCAAATGTAGTAGTGAGTAGGATGATCAAAATTAAGATATAGCAATAAAATGTTAATTTTATTATTTTTTTAAAAAAAATTTGAGATCGGGAATTCTTTATTAAAAAATTTATTTTTATTTTTTTTGTCATCGAATTAATAATTTTTGTTTTTATTTTTACAAATTTTTTTAAACACATAAATTTATTTAATTTTCATGAATTCTTAAAAATTAAAAATATTACTTTCCCATATAATTTTGACCAGCCAGCGCCAACATAAAGAATAAAGAATTGATAAAAAAATACTATAAAATTTACAATCAAATAAAAATTAATTATTATATTCGAATTTCAAATTTTAAAGCAAGGGAAATATACGCAGGGACCCCAAAGGGTATTCAGTGATGTAGCTGCAACTCTAGATAAATAATAATTAATTTTATGGACATCGACACCATTTGAAGGTGGACAACATCGATAGTAATATAGAGAGAGGAAAAGTTTGAATAAAATTTAAATTTTATTCGCCAATTTCAGTATAATGTAATTTTCAAAGTCTAAATCTCAACTCCAAATTTAAGTAATGAAAAAATTTCTTAAATTAATGCAAATGATATATCATCAATCGATCTGTTTTGTTATGCAAAAAATAATAAATTAAAATAGATAAATTATTTATTTGTAATCTAAACAAATGAAATATTTACTATTTTAATTGCATTATGATTATCGGAATTATGTAAAGAAAATATTTATATTAACATTTTAATTAATAAATATTTTAAAATGGAGCGAATTTTCAAAATAACAGTAAAAAATTAAAGAAAATAAAAAATTTTTCAACCTCATAAAATTATTTGACAACATTTTTACTTATATTTTAACTTAATTAAAAAGAATTTATAAAAAGAAGGACAAGAAGTGGATTGAAATTAAAATAAAAAAAAATAAATTAAAAAAATTAAATCTCGACTGTCGGTTTGCTACGTATTGATTTTGCATTTGAATCAATAAGTTTTGCAGTAACAATAATTGAAATTTTGTCGCATTCCTTTATCAAAGTCAATGGATTTAAAACAAATACACAAAGTAGGTGAAACAATAAAAATTTGTCCCAATTCTATCGGATTGCTTACATTTTGTATTTATTTAATCACCCAATGACTTAGCATAGATGCCTTCGGGAATCCCCGGATTCCGGATATGACTATAGGATTTAAATGAAATTTAAAAAAAAAAAGCTTGAAAATTTACAAAATTTTTTATATCATAAAAAATATACTCTATTGTTAATATAAAATTCAAAAAAAAATCAAAAAAAAATAAATAAAATAAAGTTGTACTAAAAATAAATATTAAAAAATCGGTTAAAAATTTGGATGGATGGAAATTTTTATGCAGTTCACAGTAATAAAAATTTTATTTAGTAATCATTATTATATTTAATTGATACATTTTATTAATATTTATTTTCCTTTAAAAATAATGCCTTAATGAATGTTCGGTTTACATATCATAAATTTATTTAGTAAATAAATTAATATTAAAAAAATATAAGCTGAAATTCTTCAATTTGAACGCAGATTCTTCACCCAAAAAAATAATATTTTAAATAAATAAAATAAAATTATAATTAATTCCAAATCCCATTAATTCTATTTTATTTAAAATGGTATATCTTTTGTCAAAATTTCCAATAACTTATGAATTGTTGGCAACAATTAAGGGATAATGTTGTATTCTTGTTTCAATTTTATTGGACTATAAAAATCTTTTTTTTTCGAATAGAGGATGAATCATATCCTAATATCTTTTAACAAATTCGTACAATAAAATATAATAAAATACCACGATTTGCTATATTGGATTTGTGAATAATAAGGCATGGATTCCTATAAAATGTGTTTGACAAGAAAATTTTTGAAAAAAAAAGAAATTATTTACATTAATTTTTATTCTTATAAAGTTTAATAAGATAAATGAAAGGCGACTTTTGTTACCCAAAAAATTTGCACTTATTTTATTTTTGTATATGGAGTTATTTAGATTATTTTTTAAGTTTATTTCCTTTATTTTACAATGCCCATCTTTTTAAATTCTTTTAAAATACTATTTTATTTTATTTCTTTTCATCATATTCTCCAATGGAGATTTCGGATTGCAAAAATATTTGATATAAAAGGGACCAGCTTTTTAATTTGCACCAAAAACCAGCTTAAACATTTTATGAATTCCAACTTTATAAAAAAGGGTACAAGTATTATAATTTAAAAAATTTTAAAAGAAAAGTTTCAGAAATCATAGGGGGAAATGAAACCCATATGAAATTGAGGATTTCTATTTTTAAATTTAATAAAATTTCATTCTGAATATTAAAACGTGCAACAGGAAACTCAAGTCAAAATAAACAATTATTATTAAAAAATTGTAAACAAAAAAATTGTAATTAATTTTAAAAAATTCTCCTCTATTGCTAAAAATAATCTACTGTAATACTAAAAATTCTAGAAAAAATGGCCATTCCAATTTTTAAAAAAGCAATTTTTTCTCAAAAAATTAAGTTAATTAAAATATTTGTAATTTTTTTTAAAAGTTGGATGCCGAGAATTGTTTAGGCCGCTTTTTAGTGCAAAATAAAAATTCTGTTCCCTTTTGTTCTCTTCTCTGTGAAAAACAAAAGAGAGAGAAAATTTGAGGAAATGTAACCCATAAAAATTTGAGGATTTCTATACATATTATTAATCTTAATAGAATTTTATTCAGCAGAAAGATTGAAATGATTACGAACAATTATTACTAAAAATTTTTTAAACAAAAAAAAATCAAATTTATCAAACATCCATTTTTAAATCCTTTTTACTAAAAAATAATTTAAATCTGACAATATTTAATCGTTCTTTTTATTATTGGATAATTTCACAATTAATCGAAAAACAGGCAGCAAAAAAAACAAAAAAATCTAAATTGTAAAAATTGTAAAAATTTCATAAATTTATGATCATTCCCTGAAAGTCTGACATCATTAGTAGCACAATCATTCTCAATTCGTCGGTACACCCTATTGCATGCCCATGAAATTTTGAAAAGATCTTTAGAAAATAATATTTAAAAAATAAATCAAATAAAAAATTTTCAATCCCATAAAATTGTTTGTCAACAATTTTTTAATTAAAATTTAATATAATCAAATGGACTACAAAAAAAAATTGGCAAAAATCATCCGAATTTAAAATTTAAAAATAAAATTTAAAAAATAAATATAGTGGATGATTTGCTATGCTACCGCTATGCACCAATTTTATATATCCCCTGTTTTTCTCTGAGATTTGTGGATGGATTGAGCTGAATTTTTGTACTAAGGGGTTTTCGGGGGTGCTGATCACGATCAGAAAGTATTTTTTTGATTGGCAAAGTCTCGCGGAACTAGGCTATAAGTCATGGCCAAGTGTAGTGATTTTGGATTTAGGTGATGAAAATGTCTAATATAGGGTAATCGTGGGTGCTGAAGTGATGGCGCCATTGGTTTTGCTTTTGGTTCAAGTCTCGAGCAGCTAGGCTGTAAGTTATGGCCAAGTTTGGTGATTTTGGATTTTGATGATGGTAATGTCAAATATGGGGTAATCAAGAGTGCTGCTGAATATGATAGTGATAATGGTTTTGCATTTGATTTAACTTTGGGCCATGAAATATGCAAATTTTTATTTTCTATAGAGTGTGGATTATTCCGCACGCCGTGGAATTTTCCACAATCTTGATGCGTAATATTTCACAATCATGTTAAGCAAGCAATTTTGCGAGAGATAAGCTGATGTAAAAGATAGAGAAAAAGAAAAAAAGAATTTAGTTAAGATGGATGAGATAGAGAAAAAGAATTTGACTAGCTCGGAAGCGCGCCCGAGCTAATATTTATTAAAAGATCTTTTTAATTTTAATTTTTTTTATTTAAATTTCTGAGGTATTCGTTGATTGTTTTTTAAAAATCAATAATAAAACAAAGAATTAATAGAAATATTTTTTTAATAATTTTTATGGGTTCCATTTTTCAATATTTTTTGTATAACATTAATTTCTAAAATAGTAGTATTTAAATTAGTTTTTGTTTAGAAGGCCAATTAGAATTGAAAAATTTAAATTGTTAAGCAAAATTTTTATGGGAATTTTAGATTTTATTTTTAATTCAAAAATTTTTTCTACTAGTAATTATATATTATATGAATGAATTTTTTTATCATTTAAAAATTTTAAAATATTATCTTGAAATAAAAAAATGTCACCGACATTGACTTATAGACAAAAATGCCCGCAAAAAAGTGAAATGAAGAAATACCATTGGTACACAAAAATCATTATATTGTGAAAAAATTGAGATATGACTATATTTTTTATATCTCATAAAATATTATGAAAGTTTTTGAAGTTTCTTCTTTATAATTTTTGAATTTTTAAATAATTTTTTCAAATTTTAATTTCGGGCGACCCATTCGCTTTTTTTTGCATTTGATTATATAAAGTAAATTATAAGTAAAAATTATATTCAAACAATTTTATGAGATTGATAAAATTTGTTATTTTTTTAATCTTTAAAATATATTTTCAGTATTCATTCAGACTATTTTAAATTGATGCAATTTTTAAAAATCCTATAAAATTGAAAGAATAATAAAATCATGATTTTTTATTTGATAAAAAAGAAGGAAAACCAAATAAGCAAAGTGACACAAGGCGCATCCCATCTCAATTATAGAAGATTTCCGGAAAATTGGCTGAATTGTAGAAAGAAAAAATAGGATGAAATATGCTGGACTGAAGTGGAACTGAATTTTATAACTTTTTTCTTGTAATTTATAATCAATTCAGCTGTAAAATTTAAAGATAAGAAAATTAAAAAAAATTTTTTATTCTATCAAAATTTTTTCAGACTTTTTTTCTCTATTTTGCAATTTATCCTCAATAATTTATAAATTGATTCGTTGGACAATGAAAAATATTAGAGAAAATTAAAATTTTTATTCTTATAAACCATAAAATTTTTCATTAAAGAAAATAATAAATAGTAATAATTTTGTAATCATTATTAAAATAGGTTCTAGACAACAACCGTAAAAATCTTAATTAAAAATGAAAATGATAAAATTTTTATCGAATAATTTTTTTAAGAGTTTTTTTTGCATCAGAAGTAGTTTTTGACTTTTAATAAATCAGAAACAGAATTTAGAACGTAAAAACCTTATTCCAATTCATAGATCTCATCGAAAACGCATCGATTGGTATATAAAAGTCCTTTTTAAGATTTTAAAAACAAAAACTTGAAAATATGGTTTAAACGGTTTAACGGTTAAGTTTCGATTAAAACTAAGAAATTTTTATGTCAAAGACAAGTTTCGATGAGAACTACAAATTGAAATAAGTTTTATGAATCTAAAATCGAAATAAAAATAATAATTTGGTAATTATTATAAAAAGGATTTAACCAAATTGTATACGAAAAATTAATATAATTTTTGTTAAAAATACTTTTTGATTGATCATGCGCACAATCTCTGATGAAAGGATCAAAATATGTATGGCTCGAATTTTGTCCTGTATTTTACATTAGCTCTCTTATTTTAATTTTTTTTATGATCCACCAACAAAATTACCCAATTTATCATCACCCCAAAATTAGGCGGCATTTTTTTCTAAAAATTTAGAATCAATTAATCATTAAAAAATGTAAAGAATTTTAAATTTTAAATTAATATATTTTTTATAAAATATAAAATTTATCGATGAGAAGGAAAATTATTTTCTCTAATTATTATAAATAAATCAAATTCAAGCAACCATTAAGAACACTGAAAAATTTAAAAATCAAATAAAAATAAGTAAATTTTAAAATTAATGTTATTTGATTATGCATAAATTCCATTGAATCAATTTCAGTACTAGAAAACCCTATAATATTTGAACATAGAGTTTTGGGAAATTCTTAGGACAAAAGTTCGAGAAGGAAAAGATATCACTGGGGTGAAAACGAATCTTTGACAAAGGAATTTTATTTTCGACCTATAGGGGGGACCCTTCACTTTTATGGGAAAATCATTTTTAATGGCCATAACTTGGCCAAAAATCGTTGCCGCACAAAAATTTTTTCATATTCGTACTCAGCTCAACGAGCTCTTTCGAATGAGCTATAGTTCGACCGAATCCGAGCTGTTACCGTAAACTACAATTTTACCTTAAAGGGAATAATAAGTAGTAAAATTGATGTTTTTTTAAAAATTCTGCATCCCATAAATCTATTATAACTAATTTAGAATTTAATATATAATTTTTAATTGAATTTTTAAAAATGGCACCTCTCAGAAGAATTCAAAAAATTTAAAATAAAAAATAAAATTAATTAAAAAGTTAAAAAATAAACAGAATGAGGAATCCTTTAAAAATTGAAAAAAAAAATTAAATTTTTGCTAATTAAATTGTTTTTTTATATTTCTATATTTAAATAAATTTATTTAAATTCTTAGAAATTGATCATCTCAAATTGACAAAAATTTTACTAAAATTCAAAGAAAATAATTTAAAGAGTTTAAAAAAAATCAATAAGAATAAAATTAATTTTGTATTGGAAATATTAAAATGAAGAAAATTTCTTTGCTATTTGAGGAAAAGCTTGGACATAACACATAATAAGGATTTTATTTGTTAAAATATCTAAGTTAGAATATCTATTACCATCAATTCGTCTTTTCTTTTTCCAGCCCTTTATATAACATTGACCATCAGGTTCATTTGGGTTCAAATTTCAATTAAGATTAAATTTAATTTTTTATTTCAAACAATTTATTTAACTATTTTTTAATTTTTCACAATAATTTTCGATATGATAATTTTTTATGATTTACTTCTCATAAATTTGCTTAATAAACAAACTAATATTATAAATAATTCAAAATTCTTCAAATTCCGTGAAAAAGCTACCGCTCAAAAAATTTAAATTTGAATAAAATAAAATAAATTTATTCAATCAATTCGTAAAATTAGGAAACTTTAAAAATAACAGAATTATTTTTTGCAAATTTTTTTGCAAATTAAAATTTATTCAACCTATTAACTATAAATATGTTTGTTATAATCTTAATCTTAATTTTTTATACCTAGCTTTAACATTAATATACCTTCATTTTCACAAAATCAGTTAATTTTAGGTAACTCTTTTTTTGCCACTAAAAATATTTTCTTTGACACCAAGATAAAAATATATTTTAGGCCAAAATGGCCGCGCAGCAAAAAAACTAGGCTATAAAATCAATTTAAAAATCCATTGTGAAAAATGAAAAATGATAGGAAAGTCATATCATCATAGAAATGTTGAAAAGGAAAAAAAGAGCTTTTTGAAAATTTCTAGCAAAAATAATAAATGTTCAAATTTTGCAAATATGCATTCATCCATTTCCAAATTCACCCATAAATTGCAAACTTTTAATCAATTTTAATTTCACCCTCTGCTTGAATTGTCTCCAATTTGATTCCATGTAACTGTTCTAATTTGTCTTTAAATTCCTTTTTTTCCATTTTTGACAATTCATTGAATTGTTCAATAATATCCTTTGAAAATAATTCATCTATTTCTCTTCTTTCCAACATTGCAATATTTTTGTCTTTTATGATCTTATTAAGCAGTAAATCTACTAAACTTAATATAATTTGTCTCTTTTCAAAATCATAAATTCCATCAAATAGTTTTTTAACTTTGGCTTCACATGAATTACAAGCACAAACAGCGTCTTCCTTATCTTCTTCCAGGAAATGTTCACCAATATTTTTGCAAAATTTTCCAGCGTAAAATAACCCATCAAAATTTTTATAATTTAATACATCCAAATCTTCTTTTATTTTCGAAAGAAACTAAAAAGAATTTAAAATATATTTTTTGTTAATTAAAAACTAATATATGGATAATTTTTTGAAGATTATTGAATTTTCAAACATTTTTTAAACATTTTAAGTCCGTTTATTATTTGTTATTTCTCTTGAAAAAATGCGTGGGAGTGAGATGTGGGACTGAGAAATTTATTTTAATATAAAAAAATTCTAAGGAAATTTTTATAAATTAATAGATTCTAATTAATATTAATTATATGCGGGTAATGGGATTTATGAATTCTTAATTGTCATTTTAAATTCATTTCAATTTGTATCTATTATTTGGGCAAAATTTTGATGTATACCAACTGAACATATTCTATATTCAAAAAAATAATTATCTATAAATAACCCTTTTCAAATTTTTAAAATCATTTTTTTGTGTGCCCCTTTCTTCTTTTCACAAAAAAAATGAATTTTGATTATTGGGGAAATTTAGCATTTAATCAGTTGAGAAAGATAATTTCTACCTTTGAGAAAGGTTGAAAAATAATTAAAAGAGTTTATGCGGTATATTTTTTGGCAATTTTAAAAATCATTTTTGCCTAAAAAAACAAACTTTACATTTTTTATATTTATTAATAATGAGTGTTAAACTAGGGTGGCATAATCGCTAACTAAAAAATACAGCGCAAGTTCTGAAAAATATAAACAAAAATGAATTAAAAAATTTGGTAAAAATATGGCATTTTTTATTAATTAAATCTTAAACAATTTTTTGAAAAATAGATTCTCTAAAAAATGTTTCTCAAATTTAGTAACCTTCTCATCAGCAGTGACTGGCATTTCTGGAGGAGCAACAATTGGTTTGATGATATCCACCACATGAGCACGACAAAGTGGGCAACTAATAAAAATCGTCTAAAAGATGTTACTTTTTTTAAAAACCTGTGAATTTCGCTCAAAGAATTTTTAATACATTCTTCATGAAAACCATGTCCACAGGGGAGAACTCCAAATTCCTCCATTTTGATGTTTTCGAGACAAATAGGGCATTTTCCAATCCGCATTTCAAGCACGGCTGCACGAAACTGATGAGAAAAAAAATTTTAAACGTAAACGAATGATCAGAAAATTTATTTTGTAATCGAAAAGAAAACGAAAGAAAATCGTAAATTTCATGAAGGAAACGAAATAAATAAAAAAATTTTAAAAAGCTATTTTTCAAAGTCAAATTCAAAAATTTTTATTTATGGTGCATAGTTGTTTTTCTTACCTATTAATGAATAAAATAAATGTTTCAGAAGTAAAAATAGTCTAAATTTATTTCTTTCCAAAATAGTATTATAAAATTTTTCCTAAATGGCACAAAAAATGAATATTTTTTTCGCTGAAATTTGGTCAAAAAATCAATTTAATGGAGTGTAAATTTATTTCATTTTTTCACGAAATTCGGGTTTACAGGAAACGAAATACGAAAAAAAATCCTGAAAATTTTTTTTTTCTTAATGGAAAAGAAAAAGCAAACTCAAAAACCATGAAATTTACGAAATACGAAACAAAATTTAGTGCAGCCCTAATCTTAGTTCATGTGTATACTTACTTCACTACATTTTTTCCTGGAAAGTTTCCTGAAAATGCGTATACTTTTTTATTCTAACTTTACACTTTTCTGAAAGAAAAAACTTTCTGCTGGAAAGAAACTTTAGTAAATAGTGTTTACTAACTTTACTAGTAAATATAATGAAAGTTTTAATTCGATTACAGCAAGTGACTTATAGATATCTCAGTTGAAAATGCATGGTTTTAAGAGTTCATGGGTTCAAAATTTAATCAAAGTTAGAAGAAATGTTTACCTTTTCCATTCTCTTTTTTCGAAATTGCTCAACCTTATCTAGTTGATTGAAGAAATCGAATTTTGTTGGGCACATCATAAAAACATCCAAAAATCTAACCACTCCATTTTGTTGATGTAAAAATAAATGTTTAAATTCTCGATTCAATTTTGGAGATTGGGAAAATTTTTTCATATCCTTCTCACTGAATTTAATCAATGCTTCCTTCATTTTAAATAATTCTTCATCGCTCTGATTACATATGTTCATTTTTTTTAAATTGTTTTCCTTTATTTTAGCATTTCTTGTTTCCAAAAAATTCATTACATTCTTAAAATTTTTATTTCCTTCATTAATTCCCTTGAATATTTTTAAAAAACCTTCTTCGCCGAGCCACTACCATTTCCTTTCTCGGGGTCGCAATTAATTTCGGTAATAAAATCTGAAGCAATTAAAATGAAGAGGAGAAATGGAAAAATTTGTGCGGATTTTTCTAGCATTGTTAAATCTGAAAAAAATGGAAAATTTAAAATTATGTGCAAATTCATAAGGGATAGAAAAAGAGAAAAATCCTAGATAATTTTATTGGAAAATTTTATTCCAATAAATTTGCATATTTTTACTGCCATATAATTAAATCATTATATTTTTCTTTTATTTCTAATAAGAAATATTTTTAAAATCTAGGAATTTGGCATTTTTATGGCCAAATTCAAATTACTAGAACCAAAAAATAAATAGGGAATTAATATAAATATAAATATTTAAAAGTAAAAAGGTGGAGAATAATTTGTGATTTTTCGGAGGGAAATTGAATGGCGGTTGCCGGCTACTCACAGCACAATTTTATATTGGCCAATATCTTTATGCGAGATCTATTGAGGTGTTCCTTCACCGCAACGCGCGTCTAGAGCTATTCCTTTTTTTGATCCATTACTCTGGGCCACCGCGCGCGTTTTTATTTGTTTTCCTTTGTATTACTTTTCCTTGGCTATCAGCTATCTGTTTGGACTTTGGAGGCAATTTCTAACTACAATTTGGTTCAAAATGGCTATTCGAATTTGAACCAAATAAATGGAACATCTGACAATCTATGATGTCTGATGTTTGTTTGGTTCAATTTTTGTGAGTTGATGACATGGGATTTGGAGATTGGATGAGATGAGAGCATGGGGATGAGAGGAATGGGGCGAAACACGGGATTTGGCCAATTCCTTCTATTGATTTTATAGCCAATAAAGTGAAGAATGGAAATCTTTTCCCTATTTGGCCAATTCCTTCCATTGATTTTAGTCAAATGATATGAAAGCAAGTGATTTGGCCGCACGCCTCAACCATCAACAGAGAGCGGATTTTTGAAATTTAGTGCAGGGAAAGCGTTTTTCAGCAAGAAATTTTTCTGTACTGTTTTACACACAAACAGTTATATCCGGTTCAGGTTCTTGCCACAGGTTCCAGCGTTTCCGGTTCCAGCGCCAGAACCGATTAAAAATTTGGAACCAGGACTTCACTGCCCATAGCCCATGCCTAGGCCCTTGGTCCGGTCCCCTAAACTTAGACTTTCCTTCGACTTCCCAATTCCCGTCCATTTTGCTCAAACATTCCGGCCATTTTAATTTTTATTCAATATTTACATATATAGAGTTAATTCCCCATGAGCGGATAATGAAAACATGGGCATAACAGGTATTACGATTAATGGGTAATCAAGTGTTTATTGCGCGAGTTCGGCTGCAAAGTTGTATAAAATGGGTAGACCAAAAAATGAGAATGTGAAGATTAGAAATTTGTCAACGGGCTTGTCTTAATCTTTAGATTGTAAATTTATTTTCTGTAAATGGTCAAAATAATTATTTACTCTTATCAAAAAGGGTAGGGAACATTCCATACCTTGAGAAGACAAAATTCTTTTCAAAATAAATTTTAGATGTGAAATTGTGAAGGAGGGAAAGTCATTTTCCACTTTTCTACACTTTCGAGCGACAAAGCTGAAATTCTGTCGAAAATGCCAAAAAGGAAAAGAGAGAATTAATTGCATTTGTCTCAAAATCATTTTCTAACTAAAAATTATATCTATCAAAATATGCAGAGTTTAATAAATTGTATAATCTTTAATAATTGATTTATTTATCTCCTAATTGAAAAATTTTGTTCCATTTAATTTCTTTTTTTATATCATATTTTAGTTTT
This sequence comes from Pratylenchus scribneri, assembly GCA_030063045.1. NCBI lineage: Eukaryota > Metazoa > Nematoda > Chromadorea > Rhabditida > Pratylenchidae > Pratylenchus > Pratylenchus scribneri. The sequence goes on from JAQSEB010000168.1 coordinate 29,504, forward strand.
AATCAGTATTTTTAAAGTAATAATAAAATAAATTTTTTCCCTTTTTTACTATTTAATTTTTTACATACATTTCTAAAATTCATGGGAACAATTCGTTGTTGTAATTAAAGTCCATTCTTCCATTTTTTACATGATTCATTGCCATAACATTTATTGGGGAAAGGGAGCATTTTTGAATCTAGCTTCTCATTCTTCATATCAACATCAATGACATTTTTGGCAAAACCATTCCATTTTTGTATGCGTCAATCCTCCACATCCACTCATCAGCCCGGAGTCACAAAAAAAATAGGCGCAAAAATATGTTGAAAATTTGCTCTAATTCTCAAAATATTGTAAAAATGGGAAAATTGTCAAAATATTTTGAAAAGATATAAATCGTCAAAATATTTTTGAAATGAGTAAAATTCTGAAAATTCAAAGTCAAAAAAAATTCAATAGATTTTGAATATAATAGTAAAAAAATCTACTCAAAATTGTTCATATTTTCAAAATATACCAACTTCTAAAATATTCTGGAAATAGATAAAATTCTGGGAACATTTTGAGAATTCAAAAATTTTTAAAATCTATTTTCATATACTTTTTCAGAATCTTTTGAAAATTTGACCAAAAATGCTTCCTAAAATGCTAAACATTTTCAGATTATTTTCAGAATTTCATAATTTTGAAAATTTTTTTAAATCTTATTTTCACAAGATATTTTGAGAATTTGAATAAAATATTCTCAGAATATTGCAAATTTTCAAATATATTTTCAGAATTATGCCAAATTTCAGAATCAGAACTCTATTTTGAAAATGGAAGATAGTGTACTTTTTAATGCTAGACGATCAGAGATGGCTCTGTCTATTTCCTCCTATTGTGTGCTTCTCATAAAATTTTTTTACCCTTCAGCCCATATAGCACCCAGATTTTTAAGGGGAAGACATGGCTGCTGCCCCTCATGGGGCATGCTTCCGGCGTATTAGCCATTTGGGATTGGACTCGCGCGAGGTCCTAAGACTCCCGAGTGCGCGGGATCTTGGGATTCTCGAGATCCTGGGACTCCCGAGTGCGCGGGATCCCGGGATTTTCGAGATCCGGATGCGTGAGATCCTGGGACTCCCGAGTGCGCGGGATCCTGGGATTCTCGAGATCCGGATGCGTGAGATCCTGGGACTCCCGAGTGCGCGAGATCCCGGGATTTTCGAGATCCGGATGCGTGAGATCCTGGGACTCCCGAGTGCGCGGGATCCCGGGATTTTCGAGATCCGGATGCGTGAGATCCTGGGACTCCCGAGTGCGCGGGATCCTGGGATTCTCGAGATCCGGATGCGTGAGAGATCCTGGGACTCCCGAGTGCGCGAGATCCCGGGATTCTCGAAATCCCTGGGTGCGCGAGAATTTTGATACATCCTGGCAATATGATGAAAATTATTTTTCCAAATATTCTGAAAATGATTGGCATTTTGAAAATATTTTTGCATATTATTTTGACTAGATATTGAAAATAATGCCTCGAAATATTCTGAAAATGATTGTCATTTTGAAAATATTTTTCTACACTATTTTGAATGGGATATTGAAAATATGGTCCTAAAAGATTTTGAAAATGCTCAGAATTGTTAAATTATTTTCAAAATTCAAACAAATTTTTAAATTCAAAAGATTTTGACTAGATTTTTAAAATGAAAATGAAAAGAATTTTAAATATCTTTGCAAAATTTAAGCCATTTTAAAAAAATTCCCAAAATATTGTGCATTTCCCAAATGTTTTTATCTCTGAAAATTCGGTGAATTTTCACAAGATTTTCAAAATTCGGTCCAAAAATTGTGACTCCGGGAGCTTCCTCATATATTTCCTTTTTTATTTTACAAAATTGTTTAGCTATTCATTTTCCATTTTAATTCCTTCTTCCGATTTACATTTTAAAAAATAAGTCATTCGCAGTTACCACTTCTTTCAAAAAAACCAATTAAATTATTTAATTTCCACCAAAAAATGATCTTCAAATATCTTTGTTGCGGTCCATTGCGAACCCGAGTGGATAAAGTAAGAAAAATAATAAAGAAAAATAACTTAAACCTGTCCAAAAAACAACAATCGGTCAAAATATTTGATTTTGGAATTTAAAAATTTTATGTCCATAAAATTAATTCTAAATACTAAATCTATAACTTTTCCTTTGAACCCTAATTATAAGTAAATTTAATTTTCTCAGGCTTCCGCTGTATTCACCATTCCCTCAATTCTTCTAATGTCCATTGGGCTCATCTTGATCCATTACTTACTTTTCGAGATTGGACAACATTTTGCTGGCACAATCTTTATAATCGTAATGCGTTTCTTGCTATGCCTACTCATCTTGGTCTACATTGTGGCCAATGTTTTGGCCATTTTCGGTTATGCGAAAAGGATTCATGCACTTTATTTGCCCTACTTGATCATTCAGGTGTCTTTTTAATATTAATTTAGTCGACCAAAGTAACCGAGCGAGATCTCGGATGGAGAATGTCGGAAAAAATTCGGTCTCTGTCAATCTGGGTTCCGGAAATATCGGTCCAAAAAAACCGAGATCACACCCAGATTCGAGAATTTCCAAGTTATTTTTCAAATTTTATTTGAAAAATGAAGTTCAAAATTTATTCAAAAATTACAAAAAATAGCTATCAAAACAGTCTTATTTTTTCTTGATAGACCGAGCAGGATTTTGGTCGAGAATCTCAGAAAATTCCCGGTTTTTGATATTCTCGGTCAATTCATAAAAAACATGCTAGATCTAGACCGAAAATTTCGGCGAGATCTAGCCTCGGTCATCTCTAATTTTTACCTAATAATTCCGCCTACTCTTCCCTCAGCCAATAGTAATTCTGATCATTGTGGCCCATTGGATTAAGCATTTGATCAACGACATCATTGTGATGATTGATATATCAACACTAGAACAACTTGTTGCTGATAATCCTCATATGACTCCAGCTGATAAGGCTGCTGCCAATGCTAATGTAATATCAGGTTTGTCAAAATGACTCCGTTAATGGCTATATTAATTATTCGACTTTTTTAAAGTGATTCGATTCAGTGCCATTTGGGCTATCATTCTCACTACGATCGGGACCATTGTTTATTTGGCCATTGCCTCTTTCTTGTTCATTGTTTTCTTCGATGCTTGGCGATTCATCAAATCGGATCGGGGAGATGCCAACAATCGTCATTTGCCATGCGGCGTCATTGGTAATCAACCAACAATGATGGGAGTGACGCAACCAAAAATTTGAATGGATTGCCCCAGTTGATGAAAAATTATGAAGAATTAAAAAAAGATTGAAATTTTTGTTTGGAAAGAAATTTATTTTGACAATATTTTTGATGAAATTTTTTATCAAATTCAATTGGTCTGAAAAAAATTCTTGGAAAAGAGAAAGAAAAATGATTGGTTCGGCAATTTATTCACTTATTGTTAGATCAAGAAAAATCGAATTAATTTCTACAAAGATGTTCCAAAAACTTCCACATTTTAAAATATTTATATCCCTGTAAATTGAGTGCAAGAATTGATCGACAGATGGACACGCTCATTACAACAAATATATGTCAGCCAAAAACTCAATTTGAAATTTGTAGAATGAATCAAAAATAGTTCAATTTCTTTGAATATTTTTTCCGAATTCACGAAAAATTGTTGATCAATCTTCTGCAGTCCTTTTGTTGATGGTCACATTTATAAGCGCTCTATTCATCCAACAGAATATCGAATTCGAATTTAATCAGAGCTAGCTAATTCAATTTATGAATTAAAAATCTTTTTTTCCTAATATAATTAATTATGTATGATTTTTTGTCAATTTTTTTGGAAATTAAAATTTTCAAAAAAATATCTTGGATTTAATTTTTCAACCCATTTATAAAAAATAGGCAAATATTAAAAACAGTTGTCAATGGTCATTTTAAAACCCAATTCTATAACCTTTGTTGGACAGAGACTGAATTTTGCAACTTTTTTTTCTAATTTATAATCAATTCTATTGTAAATTTTAAAAAATGAAAATTTTGAATTATTTTTTTATAAACCATAAAATTTTTTTTTAAAAAGGAAGTAAATAAATTTTAAAAATTTCCATTGATTATAAAAAGAATTGTTGATCAAAATAATACAATTGCTTAAAAATTATAATATATAGAAATGAAATAAAAAATGCAAATATAAAAATAAATGCATAATAATATGATTATTTATGATTAATCGTAATTCTTTAAATTTCTGTTCCAGCAGTTGAAAACCACCTTGTTTTTGAGCATTGAGTTCAGAAAAATTGGGAGCGAATGACAAAAGCAGTAGGAGCAGCGAGCAACACGAAAGAATGAATGCGCATTTTCCGTTGGTTGCTGGTGATAAGTCAGAATTTTTGGCAATTTTTATATCCCATAAAATTTTTTTAATAAAGAAAGTAAATAAATAAAAAATAAATTAGCATTGATTAAAAAGAATTCCCTATAGAGGACCCGATAAATTATATTATAAAAAAATAAATAAAATGGAAATATAAATTAAATTTTTATAAATGGTTAAAAAATAAAATACATTTTTATGATTAAATTGCTTATTCCATTTGTTCAATTCCAAAAGAATATACTTTTGCTGAACATTGAGTTCAAGAAAATTTTGGAAAATGCACATGGCAAATGCAGGTGGTGTATTAGATTCTGTTCATAAAAATTTAAAATTTTACTAGAACTATTTGCCTATTTTAATAATAATTCAAATGAAAATTTAAAATTTTTTAAAACATTTTTTATAACTCATAATTTTTTTAAAAAAAGAAATTAAATTAATTTAAAAATTACTCAGCTTTTATAAAAAATCTTTCATTGGCCGGTGCCACAGGCAAGAAAAATAATAAAACACCCAAAATTATCTTAATTTCCTCCCAAAATTTGTCAACCCTTAAAACATCAAAAATTTTCATCATTTTATAATCTATTTTTACTTTTCAACTTTTTTAAAAAACAAGTGAAATTTTTTAAATTTATTTACTTCCTTATTGAAAAATTTTATGGTTTTAAAAATAATATTAATTTCTATAAGATTCTTGTCCAATTTAATATAAATTATTATCAAGAAAAAATCAAGTTTATCTTTTTGCGAAAATTATTCAAAAGAAATTTATATGCTTTTTCGCTGATCATAGGACTAAAATATGGCCCAATTTTTTCCATCATTTTACCCTATTTATTTATTATATATTTAATATTTTTTTAGTATTTAATTTTTAGATTTTTATTGAATTTATAATATTTTAATTTTTTTTAACAATAAATGGATGAACAATTCATATTTTTTTTATAATCATTTAAATAAATTTTTTAAATTTACTTAATTCTTTATTGTAAACTTTTATGGGTTATTAATAAACTTTTAAAAATTTTAATTTTCTTTAAAATTTTCAATGAATCAGTTTGCATATTTTATGGATAAAGTCAAAAAGAGAGTAAAAAAGATTTTAAAAATTTTGATAAATTAATAAAATAGAAATTTTTCTTGCCAATTTGATTTTTTGAAATTTATTCAACAGAAATTCATGTGCTTTTTCGTTGATCGCAGGACCCAAATTATGGCTCGATTTTTGTCCTCAATTTTTACTCCCAATTTTTGCTGGATTTTATGACCCACCTATAATAAAATTTAGTACTAAATTTTACCATCAAAATTCACATTCAAATCATCGCAAATCAACCCATTCTCCTTAATTTTCCTCTCATTTTTCCACCAAAAAATGTTCGCATGTTTTCCCTGCTATCCCCTAAAAATTTTATGGCCATGTAAAATTTTGTGGAGAAGAAATAAATATCAGTAAATTTATTGCATCAGTAGTAATAAAATGGAATTTAAGAGAACATTCATTTTTGCCAACATAAAACAAAGGCCAAAAAACCCGCACTCCACTCCATTATTAAAAAGGGAAAAATTCATAAAAATTTGGGGAATAAAAATCAACCGAAATAATACAAATTGTATTTTGGCTTCCTTTGATAAAAAATTGATAAGATGGTAAGGGAAATGAATGCATAAAGGTAAATTAATATGGTCCAAAATCATCCTCCGCCTCCGCCGTCCTCCGATAATCTGTTGTTCGACATATTTATTTTACATTATTTTATGTTTTCTTTGCCAATGTTCTATTTCCCATTATTACTTAAATTAACTTTTTGTTTATATCTCAATGAAATAATTGCCAATCTAGGAAAGCGATTATTTTCTCCAAAGGCACATAGTATCCTCTACAATTTGATATTTTTAAATTTTATGAATTTCAAAAGTACATTGCATTTTAATTTAACTTAAATTTATTAGGGAAAAGCCCCATTTTTCACAAATTGGAATGACCTTCTTTTCGAGGTTTTTTTGGGTTTCTGAACTTAAATTATTTTAAGGCAAAATTTTTCTTAAAAATGGATTTTTTAGTTAATTTCAATTTTTTTGTTTACAAAATTTTTAATAAAAATTGTTCAATTCTCTGGATCTGGAATTCATTTTAATTGCGAAAAAAAATTACATTAAATTAATGATATAGAAATCCTCAATTTTTTATGGGTTGCATTTCCTCAAATTTTTTTTATCTTCACTTTTCACAAAGAAAAGAGCAAAAGGGAATGGGCTTTCTAAATATTTAAGAAAAAAATTTTTTTACACCAAAAATCGGCTAACTAAAATAGTTTATGAATTCCACTTCAAAAAAAGTTACAAACATTTAAATTAAACAAAATTTTTGTGAAAAATCGCTTAATTTTTTCTAAAATTGGAATAGTATTTTTCGAGAATTTTAGTATTTCAGAACTTGAATTATTTTTGAGCAAAATGTTTTTAAAAAATGATTTTTTTGATTAATTTTAATTTTTTTGTTTACAAAATTTTTAATAATAATTTTTCATTTGGCCTGGGGGTGCTGCTGACATTTTAATTATTCCCAAAAATTTCATTAAATTTAATAATAGAAAGCCACAATTTTTTATGAGTTACATTTCTCTAATTTTCTGCATCTTCTCTTATAAATAAGAAAGCAAAAGGAAACAGGATTTTTATTTTGCACCAAAAAGCGGCCTAAACAGTTGTTGGCATCCAAAATCCTAATTCCAAATTTCAAAGTGCGGCTTTCTTGATCTGTGGTTAAATAAAAACGAATAAAAAGATTTTCATTGTTGATTGATCAAGTCCTTTTCCCTCCACATTCCACCTTTTTAAAATTCCCCAATTCATTTCCAATTACCCTCCAGCCTCCATCTTCCATCCAATTGTTTGGAATGGAAAGGAAACAATAAATCACCAACGATTTGAAGGGCAAAATTCAATTGGAATTGATGGGGAATTTGACCCCTTTCCATTCCAAAACCTTCCTTTAATTCGACCTTTTCACCTTGTGATCAACCAATCTGCTGGGGATCACGTTTTGGCTGCTGGCTCTATTCCCATTTTTTTCTCTTCAATTTCAGACTCAATTAATCCACTTTTTATTATTGTTCTTTCCAAAAATACAAATAATTCAGAGAAATGTTCCCCGAAAAATTTTTTCTCATTAAAAATGCATATTTCCTTTCTCATTCATCACCATTCACCACCTTGGTCCATAATCCACAATTGGAATTGACTCAAATTTAGTTAGACGGACGCACCCAATTTTCGTACATTTCCTCAAATAAGATGGAAATATCCAAATTAATATCCGACCTTAATAAAAAATAAATTGTTAAGAAAATTTATTCTCAATTATCAGAACTATTGGTTCGAATTAAACCCAAAATTCGGTTTCCTGTTTTCTCCCATTCCCATTCCAATCATCAACCATTCATTCGCCTTTTTTTAACTAGGTATTAAATATTTACGCCGATCGCATTCCAAATTCCCTCCAATCACCAAATTATTCATCATTTTCTTCCTTCTTTCTCCTTCTTATAATTCCTTTCCCTTACCCCTTCTTAAATTCCTTCTCGCCCTTTTCTTCACCAAAGCAAACCAGTCGATTGCCCTTTGGACTCTCACAATTGGCAGTAAACCATAGTAATTGAAAACAAAACACGGGACTAGTAATAAATAAATATTATAAGAGAGTCGGTGAACCCCGAGACTGACCCCAACTAAAATCAGTCAACCCCCCATATATTTTTGGAGAATTCCAAAAATGAGCGAGCGCGAGACAAAACAGACTCTGCGTACTATCCAAAAATTTAGACAAAAATTCTGCTTAAAGAGTGTATTATTTATTATGTCTTGCTTAAAGATAATGTTAAAAAATAAAATAAGAAATTTATTGAATTTTTAAACTTTTGTAATAAACTTTTTTAATTTAAAATAAAAATTTTTTACAAATTTTTAAGAAATTTTTAAAATTTATTTAAAATTTTCGATATTTTTCTGTGGTTGATAATCTAATTGCTTCTCTAATTTGAAAAATTTCATTTTGAATTTTTAATAACATTTCCCTATTTTTAACTTATTTCTTTCTTAATCTATGCCCTAACTTTTGTGCAAAATGCAACAAACTATTGAAAAATGGGCGCAAAATAATGCCTTCCGTAAAGCGGATGTTTTTTCTCAAAAGTTTTGTGATAAATTACAAAAATTTGTTTGCCGTCCATTATTATAGGCATCGTGGGGAAAATGGGCACAAAAAGCGCGTGAATGAATGCGACCGGAAATTTTTAATAGTAATTAAGCAAAAATTTGAAAAAATAATAAAATGTGTCAATGAATGTGATAGAATGAATCAACAAAAAATTTTTTTATAGAATGACAAATAATTTAAGTTTTTTTTCCTTTTTTGAGCAATGAATTAAAAATAAATTTTTAAAATAAATTTCAGTAAAAAAAAACTAAAAATGGTGAATAATAGTCTTCATCATCAACAACAAAATGGGAAAATGGAACAATGTAATGGCTTTGCCAACAACCTAAATAAACACATTGAAAATCATCAAAATAATGTCAATAATATGCAACAACAACCAAATTTTGATCTGCTCGTTTTTGGCAACATCATTCAGGATATGGTAAATCAAATATTTGAAATTTAATATTTATTTTTCCGTAGCAAAAAAATCAAATTAAAATTTTTTTTATTAAACTAAATTATAATGAATTAAATAAACAAAAAAACATATTTCTTAATTGAATAATTTTTTATCATTTTTCTAATTGGAATTCTCTACAATTAAATGTGTAAAATTCTAAATAAATTTTTTCAACTTTTTAAAGGTCAGCTATGTGGAACGATTCCCTAAACCGGGTGAAGCAATTATGGGTAAATCATTCAAAACCTTTTGTGGTGGAAAAGGTGCAAACCAAGCAGTGATGGCCGCAAAACTTGGCACTCGGGTGAGTTTTAAATTTTATTGGCAATTTTTTAATTTTAAAAATTTTTATTCATTTTATTTTTTTTTAATTTTTAATAATTATTGTTTAGATGAGCAAATATTTTTAACGTTCTGAATGAAATTCCATTAAAATTATTAACATAGAATTCCTTAATTTTTTATGGGTTCGTTACTTTTCTCCTAATTTTCTCAACTTCTCTTTTCCACAAAAAAAAAGAGTGCAAAAAAGAACAAGGAAGAAAGATAAGGGAACATTGATTTCCCTTTTCGTTCTCTAGGCTGCAACCCATAAAAACAATTTCTTATTCTTTTTTTAATTAAATCAGCCAAATTTTTAGTGCTTGTGGTGACTGCTTTGAGGGCCTTTTTTGAAGACCCCATATCAAATTTTTGGAAGTCCCATTTTTATGAGACGAAAAATTTGTAAAGGGATTTGATCGAGAATTTTACATTTTTGTTTTTTTTGCACTTATATTTATATATATATAAGGGTTTTAAAAATATTTAATAAATAATTCATTAAATTATTTTGAATTTTTAAGTACTAATTTTAAGTAATATTTTTAATTTATTTTTTTAATTAATTAATTTATTCTATCCGATTTAAAGGTTGCAATTGCCGCCTATGTCGGAGATGATATTTTTGCGGAATACAATCGAAATTCCATTGCCCAAAGTGGGGCTGACATTTCGAACATTTTAACGTTGAAAGGCCATTCCACAGGCACAGCATGCGTCACAGTTAATGATGAAGGTGGATGAAAAAATAGTTTAATAAAAATTATATAATTTAAAATTTTAATTTTTATATTTATTTTTTAACAATATTTTTGAATATATTTTCAGAGCCTATTTTAATTTAAGAATATTTCTATTATTTTATAAATAATTTTTATTGGTAAATATTTATTAGATGGAAAAATGTTGTTAAATTTCCCATTAATTTTCAGGTGAAAATAATATAATTGTCACGCTTGGTGCCAATGAACAAATGGGTGCAAAAAGGGCCAGGGAATTGGAATCCGTAATTGCCAATGCCAAAATGATAATGTGCCAACAGGAAATTGATCAAGCCGGCAATTTGGAGGCATTCCGCATTGCAAAATCACATGGAGGTTGGATGTGCAATTTATTTATATTTTTATTTAAATTAATTTTTAATGGAAAAAATTTCTAAATAAATTATTTCATCCTTAATTTTTCAGTCACCACTTTTTTGAATCCGGCCCCAGCCATGCAAAAAATGGATCGGAGCATTTTGGCCAATTGTGATATTGTTTGTGCCAACGAGAATGAGGCAATTTTTTTAATTAAAATTTTTTATTTTTTTATTCATTTGTTCAAAATATTGCTGATCTCTTTATAAATTAAACTAAAAATAAATTTTTTATATTTAAAAATTCTAATTAATATTTTATGGGTTTATAATTTTTATTTTTTTAAAATTAATTTCTTATGGAAAAATTAAATGAAAATTTCTCTATTAAAAATCAATAATTTAAAATTTTTAGGCAGAATTTTTGACCAATTTGGAATTGAAAACGTTGGATGATGCAGAAAAATGTGCGCGACAAATTTTGGAACTTGGTCCCCAAATTGTAATCATTACACTTGGCCCAAAAGGTACAAAATTATAATATTACATAAAATGGTAATTCCATATTTATTAGGCGCATTAGTGGCACAAAAGACGGAAAATGGCCAAATTAGTTTGAACCAAGTGGCCGCACCAAAAGTGAAGGCAGTGGACACTGTTGTTAGTATTTTTAGTATTAAAGAAAAAATTTTATAAATTTCAATGAATATTTCCTGGTTTAATTTTCGTTTTTTTTTCTTTTGAATAATAATAATAACATAAATAATTTAACTTATAAATGGTATTTTTAAACCTACTAAAATTAATTAATTAAATATATCAAAAATAAATTAAAAGTTAAAATGAGAAAAAAGTGTTGCTGGATTTTTAAATTTCTAATGGATTATTTATTATTTTATTTTAAAAAAATTTTTCTGATTTTAAGTCCATTATAAATATTCAAAAAATTCAATCTTAAATCTTAAACTAAATAAAATAAATTTACGAGCGTTGGGATGCCGCTGGCGCGGCATCCCAACGCTCGTAAAACATTTTCATACAATTTAATGAAAAATTCACCCATTTCTATTCATGGAACACTATGAAGGGAAAATTTTCTTAGCTAATTTTGGGAACCTCATCTTAATTAATTCCACTGGTCAGTGAACACTGATAATCCCCTTACTTCATCATTCTGATTCATCTTTTACCATACTATTTGCATTTTAGTTTTACTAAATATTTGAATGTGTTTTTGTTTTCCCGAACAATTTGTGTTTTGTTCATCCGAACATTTGAATGTTTTTGTTTTCCCGAACAATTTGTATTTTGTTCATCCGAACATCCGAACATTTGAATGTTTTTGTTTTCCCGAACAATTTGTGTTTTCTTCATCCGAACATTTGAATGTTTTTGTTTTCCCGAACAATTTGTGTTTTGTTCATCCGAATATTTTAATGTTTTTGTTTTCCCGAACAATTTGTGTTTTGTTCATCCGAACATTTTAATGTTTTTGTTTTCCCGAACAATTTGTGTTTTGTTCATCCGAACATTTGAATGTTTTTGTTTTCCCGAACAATTTGTGTTTTGTTCATCCGAACATTTGAATGTTTTTGTTTTCCCGAACAACTTGTGTTTTGTTCATCCGAACATTTAAATGTTTTTGTTTTCCCGAACAATTTATGTTTTGTTCATACGAACATTTGAATGTTTTTGTTTTCCCGAACAACTTGTGTTTTGTTCATCCGAACATTTAAATGTTTTTGTTTTCCCGAACAACTTGTGTTTTGTTCATCCGAACATTTAAATGTTTTTGTTTTCCCGAACAATTTATGTTTTGTTCATCCGAACATTTAAATGTTTTTGTTTTCCCGAACAATTTATGTTTTGTTCATACGAACATTTGAATGTTTTTGTTTTCCCGAACAACTTGTGTTTTGTTCATCCGAACATTTAAATGTTTTTGTTTTCCCGAACAACTTGTGTTTTGTTCATCCGAACATTTGAATGTTTTTGTTTTCCCGAACAATTTGTGTTTTGTTCATCCGAACATTTGAATGTTTTTGTTTTCCCGAACAATTTGTGTTTTGTTCATCCGAACATTTGAATGTTTTTGTTTTCCCGAACAATTTGTGTTTTGTTCATCCGAACATTTGAATGTTTTTGTTTTCCCGAACAATTTGTATTTTGTTCATCCGAACATCCGAACATTTGAATGTTTTTGTTTTCCCGAACAATTTGTGTTTTGTTCATCCGAACATTTGAATGTTTTTGTTTTCCCGAACAATTTGTGTTTTGTTCATCCGAACATTTTAATGTTTTTGTTTTCCCGAACAATTTGTGTTTTGTTCATTCGAACATTTTAATGTTTTTGTTTTCCCGAACAATTTGTATTTTGTTCATCCGAACATTTAAATGTTTTTGTTTTCCCGAACAATTTATGTTTTGTTCATCCGAACATTTGAATGTTTTTGTTTTCCCGAACAATTTGTGTTTTGTTAATCCTAAGATTTTATATTTTTGCTAGTCCAATTTTTTGTTTTAGTTTTCCCAAAGTTTTGTTTCAATTTCATTATATTCAGTCATTTTTTATACATTGTTTTAATTGCTTAAGGGAGCGCCCGGTCGCCGCTGCGCGGCTCCCGGCCGCTCCTATTTTCAATTTTCAATACTTCTTACATCCTTTTTTTGTTATTTTTACTTTCCCAGCAATACAATTTACTTAAAATAAAAGTATTATTTAATAACGATTTATTTAGAATAATTAATTAAAATGATGAAATATATTATTTTTAAAATTAATTATAATCCACATCCACGACAAAAATATTTATTTTAACTTTCTTTATTTCTTTTTATTTATACTCTAAAAACTCTTTTTCTTTAATTCTTCACTCTATCATTTAATTTTTGGATAAAAAGTCTAAAAAAAGTTTATAAATAGAGAACGCCAAAAAATAAATATTTAACTCGTATTTTTTGGTTTACTGACTGACGGACTAACACGGCTCGCTTAATATATTGGATGTGATGGAAAAATATTTATTTATTTTTGTTAGATTTTTTCTCATTTTTAAATTTATTTTTAAAATTAAAGTTCGATCATTCTGATAAGGAATATTTTTTTAATTCAATAAAATTGAATTAAATTTCAAATTATCAAAGATAATTTACGGGATTCAAAATTGCCGTGAAAAAGTCACCTTATTAAATTTAATAATTTATTTTATTATTCAATAAATTTAATTATTTTCAAGGGTGCTGGCGATTGCTTCTGCGGCTCATTGGCCCATTTCCTATTGTCCAGAAGCACCAAAAATGTTGGAATTGATGATGAGACCAATTCGGTGGTTGCCTGTGTTCGAAAAGCCGTCCATATTGCTGCAATTTCCGTGCAAAAACACGGGGCACAGGCATCGTACCCGGAGAGGAATGAAGTGGAATCAATGTTGGCCACATTGGAATGAATAAATGAATGAAATCTGGGAGAAGAAGAAAATTCCATCCTGATTTTTTTAAAAAATACATCTAATCTTTATAGCCTTGAAATAATTTTTTAATTTTTATTATGTAAAAAATTTAAATTTAATTGAATTAAATAAATTTTATTGAAGATTTTAACATTCAAATAAATTCAGTTTTTGAAATCACATTCATTGTCAAGGAATATTTTTTTAGAATAATACTTTGAATAAATAAATGAAAAAATAATTTAAAAAATTAAAATTAAACATTTTTTGATGAAGCTTGACACTCGGGTTTGAAGATTTCATTGATATAAAACTTTTTTAATTTTTTAAAAATTCATTGCGAGTCAAAAACAAAAAAAAATCTTCCCTTTTTAAATTTTTAATAAATTATTTTTAACTAGAAATTTTAAAGAAAAATAGATTTTTATTTATTTTTTAACAAATTTTTAATAATTATAGATCAATATTTTGACATTATTTTAATCTGATAAAATTCCATAAAAATTAATAACTAAAAGCTCCCAAATTTATTATGGATTTTATTCCTTCATCTTTTCATTTTTCAATTATCTATCTTCTCTTTTCAAAAATAAGAGGGAATTTAAAATTAAGGGACAACAATAAAAATTATGAGCTTAGAGTGAACAATTATTTCCTTTTTTGCTATCTGGGATGCAACACATAAATGAATCTGTCATTCTTTTTTAAATAAATCAGTCAAATTTTCTGATTGAATTCGTTCTCGACTTTGATAGACCAGAGAAAAATATTTTGTTGTGATTTGTGATAAAAAATAAAATGGAACGATAGGAATTTAATAACTAAAATTTTGAAAAATTTTTTTAAAAATCATTAAAAATCAAATCAATTTTTCTAATAAAAGCATTACATTTATTCCAATTCTTTCTACAATTCCGTCTTCCGTGTTGTTGAATGGTCTCGATCATTTTTGTCCAAATGTCAAATTTCTCATCTTCGTCCTCATCTTTCGTTTTGGCCTTTTTTACCCCTCGTCTTTAGTATCGTCTTTCATGTCTCGTCTTTCGTTTGGATCTTTTTCAATCCCTCGTCATTCGTCTCGTCTTTGGTCTCGGCCTTTTTTACCCCTCTTCTTTTCGTCTCTGAGACAAAGACGATAACGAAAAAACGTTAAAAATCGTCACATTTTTCGTATTTTTCGCGTCATTTTGTTCATTTTTTCGTCTTTTTCTCGTCATTTTGTTCATTTTTTTCGTCTTTTTCTCATCATTTTGTCATTGCCCTTTTTTCCCCCTCGTCTTTGTCCTCGTCTTTCGTCTTGGCCTTTTTTACCTCTCGTCATTCGTCGTGGCCTTTTGCAAGCCCTCGTCATTCGTCTCGTCTTTTCGTCTTTCTTTGAGACGAGACGAGGACGAGACGAATGACGAGGACGTTTGGACAACACTGGTCTCAATACCATACCCGTCATTCTTCCTCTTTCTGCTATGTGAAATTGCCTATAAATTCTAATGGATTTTATTCCCCTAATTCGATTGACAGGTAATTTACAAATGTGACAATGACAATGCCTCAGGCATTCAGTACAAATGGATCCATGGTATTTTTTCATAAAGGCCAATTTGGTCAACCCAAATTCATTTGATTATATTTTCAACCTTTGAATTTATCTTTTTTCCTCTGCTTTCATTTTTATGGTTCTCATCAACAACAGCATACAAAAAATAAAAATTAGAATATTAATAAAATTTACATCTTTTGCCATATTATTTTGCCTTCGATATGTTTCCCTTTTATTTTCGTCCACTGGAGGCATTTTAAATTCTTTCTTTCTTTTATTTGCTTCAAATTCTTCATTATTAATACACAGATAGTCTAATTCGTCCAAATAATTATCAGGATAATTTCCTGGAAAAATTTTAAAAAAAATATAATTTTCATTTGTTTTTTTAAAAATTTTAAATTATTACAATTAAAAATTTTAAATTATTTCTACACTATTTTAATTGAATTAATTTTTAAAATATTTATCTACCGATTGGCATAAATCCGCTAATTTAATGATAAACAATATCACGAATTTTCTGATAAATATAGCCATGCCCGTGCATAGCATTTAATTGACAATATCGATAAAGTCGGTCATGTTCAGGCTCAAATATAATAAAAAAAACTTTCAACAAATCTTAAATTTTACCGGTATTTGCATGAAAGTCGGTTGATTGACTCTCAACGAATATGCCGTTTCAGATACTCTAGCAATATCAACTACATATAAAAATGACATTACACCAAATTTTGGACAAAATAGCCAGCGTCAATTTTTCTGACATAGTCAGAATTATTCAATTTTTCCGGCAATTCAATTTTTCTGACAGAGTTAGAAATATCATCCGGCAATTCAATTTTGCACAATTCTCCTTTGTCGGCAGCATTTACATCGATCGGGTTGAAATTCTTTGCCGATTTGCATTCGTTATCAAAATCCGATTCGATCAGGGCATCATAGCAAAAAGTTCTTTGAACCGAAGTCTCGAATAATTTGAAATAAATAACCATGTCCAAGCATAGCATTCAATTGGCAGTAATTGCATTTCATGTCATGCTCGGGCTTAAATTATAAAAATTTTTATCTTTTACTATTTGAAAAAATCTTACAAAATTTATACCGCTATTCTCATAAATGGTGGCTTAGACACTCTCTGCTTGCATTCAGCTTCTTTTGCTTTGCCAACATCATATTGAAATGACATAATATGCACTAAATTCGAAATTATTATTTAAATTTATGCTAATAAAAATAGTTTTTATAAATATTTTCTTATATTTATTTTTTTCAATATTTTTGTTCAAAATTTAATTTGTAAAGTCATTCAATATATTTTACGGTTCTATTATTTTTGATATCTAATATTTGAATAATAATTTATCTATAGAGCATATTTTAATTATTTAAAAAAAATATAAAAATATTTGATTTTTCTTAATTTTTAATTAATAATTTCCAAATTTTAATATAATTTTAAAATACATGATCCATGAAAAAGTCGAAGAACCCTAGGGATTGTCATAAATTGTCATTCTAAGTTCAATTTTCCATTTGAATCATTGGGTAAAAGCAGTCCCAGGGATTTTTCCATGGAATGGGCGAATATTTTGTCGGCATGTCATAGCTTTTGCCTCTTCATAATTAGGTTCTGAATTAAAAATTTTCGAAATGTAAATTTTTAAATTAATTAAAACACCTTTTGGCCATTCATCATCACTTATGGCCTCAAAAATAACAAATCCACCACCAACTTTCATTTCATTTCCATAATTCCAATTAATTTTTCAATATTGGGAGTCTCTCTGACATTGAAAATATTTGTTGGCAGGGATATTTTATAATAAATATCATTTTGAAAAGCACATGCATCCTTTAAATCCTTTCTGAAATTTATATTTACTGAATGGTCAATTTTCGGTTGATTCCATTCAGGAAATTTCATTCTCCAACTTTTCATTTCTTCGTTTTTCGATATTTCCATTTTTTCCATTGTCGCATCTTCAAAATTAAAAAAAATTTTATTCATTTAAATTTTAAGCACTTTGTCTTTTGACTCAGTTTTGGCTTTTGTTTGACATTTTTTCCATTAGCTGCTGTTGTATTTGCAATTTCATTCATAGGCATTGGACTTATGCAATTTTCAATAATTTTTCATTTTATCAATAATAAAAATCTAGAAAATTAAAGGATTATTTTAAAAAAAGGATATTCTGTGACGGCCATTCGCCAATGGCTATTAAATAAAATGCAAATAACTGGTAAATTGGATTTTATAGTGTCTTAGCCTAGGGATAACAACTGTTATTTTCATAATTCCATCAATAGTGATAAATTATTGTAAAGCTCAAAATATCCTGTACACTTTGGCGTTTATAATTTTATAAAATTCAAAAAAAAAAGTTAAACGATTTTGAATATAAAAATTCTAATTTTTTGAGGAAAAGCCACATATTTTCGAATTTACAAAAACCATATATTTTAGAAGCCAATGAAATAATTGTTTTTGATCATGGGAATTTTCCACAATAAAAAGATAATATTGCTTTTTTGGAGTGGAACTATAGGGATAATTTGGAGAAAAATCTGTTATAAGTTATTGGGTATTGGCATTGACATAAACTTTATTGTTCGAATCCATGAAATATCATTTGAATTATTTTATAAGTTTGAAATGAATGAGTAAAGAATAATCGAATTTTAAGAATGTATTTTGCAATTACAATTAAATTTAAAATTATAGAAAGAAGGGATAAATCATTTCATAGAGACAGCGGAAATATATGGCCAATTTTGGGAATAAAAATTTTCATCTTTATTTTTATTGAATAATTCATTTATTTTAATGACCTTTCTTTTCTTCACATTGCCTATCGGCCTTTTAACACCATCATTTTGGCGAATATGGCTAACCAAAAAAAAAATTTATGGAAAAAGAATTAAATTATTATTTATTTATTTAGAAAACAGATAAAATTAATTCTATTCAAACCAAATTTTTTGGTTTTAAAATATATTCTTTTTAAAATTGATATTTAAAATTAGTAATTTCAATATTAGTAATTTATTTAATGACGTGGAAAAAATAGTAAATTTAATTATTGCCCTTGAGGACATTTTTTGATTAGAAATTGAACAGTAGAAATTTCTTTATAAAAATTATCGCATTGATTTTTTTTATTTTTTTGAAACTAAGGCAAAAGCAAGTAAAAAGATCGGGCGGGCATTGTCAGATTTAGTGGATCAGTAAAAAAAGCCAATACAACTGCTGGCCACACATATTGCGGAACCAATGGTATGGATTTTAGCCAGTTTTGTTTTTTTGAGGCTCCTTCCTGCTGCTGATTAACCGCCCTGCTGGAAATAAACAAGTGTTCCCTCCTAGGTTCAAATAGCTCTCCGGGTATAAAACCAATCCATATTCCATATCCATATCCCCCACTAAATAAATATTCATTCGCACCCCGATCGGCCCTGAGTTAGTTGGTTTTGGAATCGCAGCTTCCCATGGCACAGCTGATCAATTTTTAATTTTTTTGTATTAATTAAGTAAAATGTATTGCAACATTTATCTATTATTATAGATTACTTCGAATTAATTTAGCCAATTTAAATTGCTATTTTTGGTAAGATGATAATTTGTAAAAACAATTTCGGAATAATTTTGACACATTTCAATTCTAAGGATCAAGAAATTTATTTAATTAACATTTTATTATGTTGTTTTTACTATTAAAATTAAAATTTAGAAAAATCAAGAATATTATTAAATGAATATAAAAAAAATTTTTTATTAAATTAGAAATAATATAATTATAAATATAAAATTAAATATTAATTTAATATATTTGATTATGCGCAAGTTCCATCTTCGATTCCATTAGGATACTTCCCTATGGTTGAGCAATCAGTTCAGAAAAAATGGGGAAAATGCGCAGGGCAAAAGCAAGAGGATTAATAAAAGAATGGGAATTTGCTGCGGGACTGAAGCCGAATCTTTGACAAGTGCATAATTTCCACCGCCATTTCCGTTGCCTCCTCCTGCCGCATATCGTTCACGCTCAAATTCCAGCAAAATTGGATCGTCCGGCATCAGAAATCTGTTCGGGATGATAAATTAGAATGGAGGTCATTTTTCTTTTTATGTTATATGGAAATGAAAAATAATATTCAAAAAAATTCGAACTAAAAATCTAGTAATTTAGCCAATTGGCGGGAAGAAAAATACGTCAAAATTTTAAACAATTATGACTTTCATTTTATTTACGACTTAAATCGATTAAAAATATTCTCCACTTTTCAAATATTTTATGATTTAAATTTGACACCTGAAATGGGCTAACTCATCGAATTCGATGCCAGCAAAAATTGCATCCGAATATTCAATGTATGGCTCAACGGCAGTTACATTGTTGCACAAATGTCGATTAGTACAAATGCAAGTGTTCACACTTTGACCAACCTTTACGAAGGATTTAGTTAAAATATTATACTAATTTAGTATTGGAATTACCTCACAAAGTTGTGTTTCATTTCCCCAATTGGAAGAAGACAATTCGCTTTGGCCAGATTCACTCGCCAAAGCGGCCACATTTGTCTTCAAGCCCAACATTTCAACGCTGCTCAAATTGACACAACCACTTGTGTACAAAAAATAATCCTGTCTTTTGTGTTGACCTACAATTTTATTTTAAAATTAAAAATTTAGGAATAAATAATTTTTGAATTTCTAGGTACTATTTTCAATCTTTCTGATTTTCATTCCGGAAAGAATTCTGATTTTCATTCCGGAAAGAATTCTGATTTTCATTCCGGAAAGAATTCTGATTTTCATTCCGGAAAGAATTCTGATTTTCATTCCGGAAAGAATTCTGATTTACATTCCGGAAAGAATTCTGATTTTCATTCCGGAAAGAATTCTGATTTTCATTCAGGAAAAATTCTGATTTTCATTCCGGAAAAATTCTGATTTTCATTCCGGAAAGAATTCTGATTTTCATTCCGGAAAGAATTCTGATTTTCATTCCGGAAAGAATTCTGATTTTCATTCCGGAAATAATTCTGATTTTCATTCCGGAAAGAATTCTGATTTTCATTCCGGAAAGAATTCTGATTTTCATTCCGGAAAGAATTCTGATTTTTATTCCGGAAAGAATTCTGATTTTTATTCCGGAAAGAATTCTGATTTTCATTCCGGAAAGAATTCTGATTTTCATTCCGGAAAGAATTCTGATTTTTATTCCGGAAAGAATTCTGATTTTTATTCCGGAAAGAATTCTGATTTTCATTCCGGAAAGAATTCTGATTTTTCTCAATTGTTTGATAAATTCCTATATTTAACCAAAAATTAAAAAATTCATTTTTAGCTTATTTTATTGCTAATTAATGTTATGAAAAATAAAAATCTCACGCATATAGCAGAAATTTCCCCAACACATATGGACTCGTTTCAATTCGCAACCAAATGTGCTCAAATTGTTATAATCGTCGTAGTTCATGCAGAAAATACATCTATGAAAGGGAAAATTAAATATTAAATACTTATTAAATTAGTTTTTATTTAATAAAATCCAACCTGACCATCCTTTTCTCTCTCCATTGCCTCAATGGGCCATTAGTCAACAATGGCATTGAAGGAATGGGAATATCGCCGCTCTGCTGCTGATATTGCTGGCCCATAACATTATTTTCCATTGCATTTGAAAACCTTTAAATTAATTAATTTATCGAGATATAAAATTTTAAAAAAATACCTCAAAATTGAGGAAGGCAATGTGCAAATGAGGACAATGGTTAATAATTTTTGTTGGAACAATTTGAAGGCAAAATTCATGGGAGAATATGGCAAAATCATTTTTCTTTGAGAAATAATTTGATGTTTCAGTATTTTTGTTTGCCAATTTTTCGACCGTTGAAAATCATTATTTTTAATTATTTTCGGCATTTTGTTGAGGAAAATGACGAATAATTCGGATTTATTTGTTGTAATTTTTGCTGAAAAATATAAAGAAAATAAAATAAGACAATTAATTAAATTTGATTCTTTGGAATTAAAAAAGTTTTAAATTCAGTCTCAGAACAATGTAAAAATTTAATTGATTTTTCTGCAATTTTTTTCCAAAAAACATTTTTGGTGAATTTTTTTTATTTTTCTTATGAATATCGCTGAATTTTATTTCCACCAGGTGTCTCTATATTTGGGGTAGCCAAATTTGGACTTTGACCGTGAGAGTCTAGTCATCGGTTTCACATTTCCATTGCAAATACGAATATGTAAACTTTTTTGTCTTTATTCTTAACAATAGACGCGTGGGAATTAGGGCGAAATGCGGAGTGGAATATGCGGAAGTCAATATGAATCCTGGTTTTATTAATAAGCCCAATGGGATATGGGAATGAAATTTTTTCCAAATTCGCAACATTTTTTGAAAATTTTTTTGTTAGGAATCGAAATTTTTTATTGATTAGTCAAATTTAAATATTTGAATATTAAATTTTTAGAGAATATTTAATTTTAATTTGCTTTATAAATTACAGAAATTATCGAAAATTTTATAGAGGTTGTATTTATCTATCATAAAAATTATATCCAATCAAATCAACTCGCATAATTTGATTATGTTTTGGTTTGGGTTTAACCATTCCTAACTTAGTTTTGAACCATTAAACCAAATTTTGTTTAAACCGTTTAATACCTTTTAATTGTTGACCAAACCATGACAAATTATATACCATTCAATGCGTCTTGACCAGCTCTATCCAATTCGGGTATATAATATGGTTTGTGAACCATTATATAATTATATTAGCCTTATTTATTTTCTACTCGGCAAATTTATTAGTCTCTTAGGCAATTAGAGTAATTTATTCAAAGATTAAATATAGTACTAAATTTTTTAAAAATGAGGAAATGGGCTACATTTAAGCGGAAAAATCTAATCTTTACCCCAGGGCAAAAAATATTTTCGTAATGTTTTTCCATGAATAAAGCCAATTTTCATTTGGATGGACAAATTTGACTTTGTGAAGAGGAAAACAATTTCCTGGTCATAATAATTTGGCCAAAATTCATTAAAAGACCAATTGCATAAAATACGAGGGGAGGAAACTAAGGAAATTAGGTTGTGTAAGAAATGGTGGAAAAGAGTAGAAAATGCCGGGGGGGGGGGATATTTCCAAATGAATGGAGCCAAAAGCTCTGTAGGCAAAAATTGATGGAAAATGAAAAAAGGGTAAATGGAAGGGCGAAATTTGAGTAGAAAAATGATGAAAAATGGCGATGGAATAGGTTTGGTAGGAGGGAGGCTTGCTTAATATTAATTCGGATTTCGGATGGATTAAATAAATGCCATTTTTGGGGAAAAGCCCAAAAAATTTTTATTAATAATTTTTTGTAAAATATGAATACCTATTCAAATTTTAATGGCATTTATTAAATTTGAAAAATTTTCCATATAATATTGAGGGCCAAAATATGAAAAAATTTTTTAATTTTTGGCCATAATTTTGTGGCCAATTGAAAAATCCAATAAATTTTAAATAAATAAATTTCTCTATGGAATAAATTTAATTCAATTTTTAATTAATTAAGCTTTTTCATTCATAAATTAAATTATAATAAATTTTAATTTTAAATTTAAATTCTTAATAATTTTTAAATTATATTTCAGTCATTTTTCGCCAATTTTGATAGGCTAATCCCTTTGGGAATTTATGGAAAAAACTTGTGGAGCCAAAAAATGATGATGCCTTGCGGGCATATTGGTTTCGCCAAACTTTTTTGTGCCCATTTTCTGGTCTCTTCTTTTTTTTTCCCGATAATTTCCATGGAAATGTGGACACTTCGGAATCTCAGGGAGGGAAAGGAGGCCAAAAGCCAATAAAAAATCTCCGTTCCAAATTTTTCATTGTTTGCCAAGCGAATGAAAAAAATGATGAAGGTACAAAAAATAATGAGAAGCCAAAGGAAATATAAACCAAAAAATGACAAAAAAAATGATGGAGGGAGAGCTAATAATTATTATTTTGAAAAGTACATAAGAAACCTTTTCCATGGGTGGTCGAAAAACGGAGATTCAAATGAACGGAAATGACATTTTTTGGGGATTAAACTTACATTTTTTCCCATAAAATAAGTCAAGTTTTTGAAAATGTCAAAATTAATTGATGCTTTTTTTGTCATTTTTTAAGTAAACCTAGAATAACAAAAAAATGATGATGGAGCATGGAGGACAACTAAATAATTAATTGTTTGAAACGGACATATGAGAAACCCTTTCTTGGGTGGTCGAAAAAATCCGATATGCGAATGAACGGAAATGATGTTTTTTGCGGATTAAACTCATTCATTTTTCTAAGTTCAAAAATTTAAAAATATTGTATTCTTATTCTTAAGTTAATTTTCCATTAAATTAGTAAAAATTTATTTTGAAATAATACTTTTCTAACGAAATTTGATATACTTAAAATCAAGGGAAGATCAAAGCATAAAAATCTAAAAATTTGGAACATAATCTTGGGATATTTAAAAAAAACAAATTGCCTTTTTAAAAATGATGTATTCGCAGCTTCCAAAAATAAAAATAAAATTTCGAAAATTCGTTGAACCTTTTAAAGAAGATTGATGAGTCGTCGATTTTAGAATTAAAACTAAATTGAATTTTTTATGTGCGCAATGCCGACGACTATAGAAAATGCGGTACTTTCCTATTATTGGGGGGGAAAAACCATTATCGGGGGGGACGGGTCATTATTGGGGGGGAATTGATATTATCAGGGGGGAATGGTCAATATCGGGGGGGAATTGATATTATCGGGGGGGACAAGATCTATAATATATATAGGATGATTAGGAAGATGATGATGAAGATGATGAAGATGAAGATGATGAAGATGAAGATGATGAAGATGATGATGAAGATGATGATGAAGATGAAGATGATGAAGATGAAGATGATGAAGATGATGAAGATGATGATGATGAAGATGATGAAGATGATGAAGATGATGAAGATGATGATGAAGAAGATGATGAGATGATGATGAAGAAGATGATGAGATGATGATGAAGATGAAGATGATGAAGATGAAGATGATGAAGATGATGATGATGAAGATGATGATGAAGATGATGATGAAGATGATGAAGATGATGAAGATGATGACGAAGATGATGAAGATGATGATGATGAAGATGATGAAGATGAAGATGATGAAGATGATGATGAAGATGATGATGAAGATGAAGATGATGAAGATGAAGATGATGAAGATGAAGATGATGAAGATGATGATGAAGATGATGAAGATGATGAAGATGATGAAGATGATGATGAAGAAGATGATGAAGATGATGATGATGAAGATGATGAAGATGATGAAGATGATGAAGATGATGATGAAGAAGATGATGAGATGATGATGAAGAAGATGATGAGATGATGATGAAGATGAAGATGATGAAGATGAAGATGATGAAGATGATGAAGATGATGATGATGAAGATGATGATGAAGATGATGATGAAGATGATGAAGATGATGAAGATGATGACGAAGATGATGAAGATGATGAAGATGAAGATGATGACGAAGATGAAGATGATGACGAAGATGATGACGAAGATGATGATGAAGATGATGACGAAGATGAAGATGATGACGAGATGAAGATGATGACGGAGATGATGAAGATGATGACGAAGATGAAGATGATGACGAAGATGATGAAGATGATGATGAAGATGATGAAGATAATCCTATATATATATATATTATAGATCTTGTTCTTGTCCCCCCCAATAATATCAATTCCCCCCCGATAATGACCCGTCCCCCCCGATATTGACCTTCCCCCCCAATAATGTCATTTCCCCCCCCCCCCCCCCCCCCCCCCCCGATAATGGTTTTTCCCCCCCAATAATAGGAAAGTACCGAAAATGCAATTTTCTACTTACTCAGAGTGCTGAAAGAATCCCACGAATTGAGGCGCCAAGAAATTTTTCTTTAAAGACTTTTCCCTCGCGCTTATTCATCCTCTCTCTTTGGAAATTGAATTATTTTTGAGTGAGGCATTGACGGAAATCCGCACTTGGCAATTTTATTGAACGGTTAATGAGAAAAATAAAAGAAAAATTTTGAGCATTCTGCGGAAAATCAATTCCCTAAGGGCATAAAAAATTAATGGATGAGCAAAAAAAAAGAAAGACGAAGAAAAGCATTCAATTTTAATATGTTTTTTTAAATGAATATTTTAATTTCTAATAAAATGATTGAAAAATGGGCGGGTCCATTTTTTATTTGACAAAAAGCCTAATTTTGTGTATTATCCAATACCTCAACAATCTTTCCTCTCTCCCTTTTTAAGCTTTAAAAATTGAATTATTTTTGAGTGAGGCATTGACGGAAATCCACACTTGGCAATTTTATTGAACGGTTAATGAGAAAAATAAAAGAAAAATTTTGAGCGACGGCTGAGTAAAATCAATTCCCTAAGGGCATAAAATATTAATGGATTTTTTTGCCAATGAATTTGGTGTGGCCATTTTTGGAAAGACAATGAAAGGCAAGGAATAGCATTCAATTTTAATATATTTTAAAGAATATTTTAAATTTCTAATACATTTATTAGAGAATATAGATAGGACTAAATTTTTTATAGTGGTCTTTAAATTTTTTGAAAAAGCCTGTTTGTGTATATTAGACTATAGCCAATACATCAATAATTTTTCCTCTCTTTATAGCTTGAAATTTGGATATTTTTAGAGGCGCCAGCATCGGCGGAAATCCGCACTAGGGCAATTTTATTGAACGGTTAATGAAATAATAATGGAAAAGAATTGAAGGACGCGGATGGAGAAAATCCTGGTTAATGGATTTTTTGACAATAAATTTGGTATGTGGGCATTTTTGGAAGGCAATGTGAAAAACGAGGAAAAGGATTCAATTGTGAATTTTTTAATGAATATTTTATTTTGATTTTTTTGATAAATTGATTGGAAAATGGGCGGCTCCACCTTTTTATATTTCTCTTTAAATTTTTAAAAAAAGCCTAATTAACTCTGTTTTAAAATAAATAAATTGATTTTTTTTTATTAATTTCTGCTTTAAAGTTGGAATTTCTTAAGTATAAATTAAAAGCTTAAGATTTATATAAAATGTAAAGAAATTGAATGTTTTTGCTTGCGTAAGTAACCCTGCAAAATGTGTTTTCGTGAAAAGATTTATTCTCGTTGAATAATTAAAAATTTTCGAATGTGAAAATCGTTGAGTAATGGCGGATTAATGGCACGGCATTTGCAAAAAGAAAAATGCCAACGGAATAATGGAGTAAAAAATAAATGAGTGAGGAAAATGGGATGGTGAAATGGAAAATGGAATGGTTTTGCGGCGCAAAAAGGGTGCAAACAATACGCGAAAAACACCCAAAGGGCCGGCATTTTAGCAAAGCATTGGCCAACAATTTTCCCATCAACATTCTTCCCTCTTTTTTTCCCTTTCCTTCCTTTTCAGTTTTCACGCAAATGGAGAGGACTCAAAAAAACACAAGAATGAATGGATGGAAATGGAATGAAAAGCCTTGGGGCTTTGCCGGCTTTTTTTTGTCCAGAGGGAAAAGAAGTTCCTTATTGGTCTTGGAAACAATTTTTTGGGGATGCAAGTGAGAAGAGTGGCATTATTTTAAATGTTTATCTCTCATTAGTGGCAGGGAAGTTTTTTTTTCTCAATTTTTGTTGCTTTTACTGGGCAAAATTTGCAAGAATTTCAGAGTAATTTGTTTGTGAATTTAATTATTGTGCTTTATAGTATACCCGAGGTAAAATAAATTACGCTCTTTTGGAAAAAATTTTAAGAAGACTTTGCAGAGTGACATTATTTTTTAAAAATGTTTATTCAATATTCAGCATTTTTCTTCGATTTTTGTTGTTTTTAAATGTAAATTTGCAAGAATTTCTGAAAGAGAAGGTATGCAAGTGAATGTGGGATTTGAAACGAGACCCAAATATTTTTGTAGATTATTTATGGGTTTCAGCCGAAAGTTGAGTCCTTTTTTCCTTAAAAGACCTCCCCTCTGAGATATGGCCTAAAACCAACTTTTCTGCATATTTGGCCCAAATTCATATCTCCTCATAGAATTGGGCTACGAATATGATTTAATACAATCATCGGAAAATTAGCAAAATATTTAGCAATTATATTTAATTTTTTAAATTTAATTTTCATGAAAATTCCATTCCATATATTTCCATTTATCAAATAGAATTTAATAAAAAAAAATATTTATATTGTCGGCCAAATTGAATCATATTATCTTCAATTATATCTCTTTTTCCATCTACGATTTTTGTGGTATAGTGGAAAATACTAATTCCGTCATTTAAATCAGAAATATTCATTTGAACATTGACGTGGAAAATGTGATGAGCTGGCATTTGGGAGAAACATCAAAAGCAGAGGGAAGGGAAAAATAGTTGGTGAATTGAAAATAGGGAAAGCAGAATTCGTGATTAGTTAAATTTTTCTCATTTAGCCGGCCAAATCATCGTCATTTCCCGAATTTGTTGAAAAATTTTTTTATTGAATTTCTTTTTAAATTATTTTTAGAATCAGTTGCCTGCTGCTTTCAAAAAATCTGTTACAACAACATTTTTCTAAATTTCCCATTAATGGCAAATAATAAGGTAGAAATTAAAATTAGATCTCTTAAAAAGCTGCTGGATATTTAGTTTGAAGAATTGGCCCAAATGAAGAATTCAGAATTTCGAAGTAATGTTTTTGAAGCCTTGCCAATGTTGGCTGTCAAATTCAATGAAATGTTGGTCGAATATTCCGCCATTTCGGTAAGAAATTTTAAAATAATTCTGATTTTTCATTCCGGAAAGAATTCTGATTTTCATTCCGGAAAGAATTCTGATTTTCATTCCGGAAAGAATTCTGATTTTTATTCCGGAAAGAATTCTGATTTTCATTCCGGAAAGAATTCTGATTTTCATTCCGGATAGAATTCTGATTTTCATTCCGGATAGAATTCTGATTTTCATTCCGGAAGGAATTCTGATTTTCATTCCGGAAAGAATTCTGATTTTCATTCCGGAAAGAATTCTGATTTTCATTCCGGAAAGAATTCTGATTTTCATTCCGGAAAGAATTCTGATTTTCATTCCGGAAAGAATTCTGATTTTCATTCCGGAAAGAATTCTGATTTTCATTCCGGATAGAATTCTGATTTTCATTCCGGAAGGAATTCTGATTTTCATTCCGGAAATAATTCTGATTTTCATTCCGGAAAGAATTCTGATTTTCATTCCGGAAAGAATTCTGATTTTCATTCCGGAAAGAATTCTGATTTTCATTCCGGATAGAATTCTGATTTTCATTCCGGAAACAATTCTGATTTTCATTCCGGAAAGAATTCTGATTTTCATTCCGGATAGAATTCTGATTTTCATTCCGGAAGGAATTCTGATTTTCATTCCGGAAAGAATTCTGATTTTCATTGCGGAAAAATTATATAAATTGAATTCCTGTATACATTTCTTTCCTTTTAGCTGAACCAAGAACAGTTGCCAAAACCAGATGCGCAATTCATGAAGTTACATGCCAAGACTGTTCAAATTTGCGGTATGTCAGGAAATCTGCAATAAAAAAATTTATCAAAATCGTTTTTTTTGCTGCTATATCATAATTTTTTAGTCGATTTCCATTATAATTTCACTAATTTATTCTATAGTGATTTCATTTCAATGCACAAAATTTGCTAAATTCAACTAGAAAATTTAATATTAATTTACAATAAAGGATACAAAACCGAAAATATAAATTTATTCTCTTTTTACTAATTTTTATTTAATAAAATTGGAATTTCCGGATATAGATTATGGTAAATATATATTTTAAAATAGGATGAAAAATTGTAATAAAAATATTTTCGAATTTCCTTCCATAAATTAATAGGTGTGAAAAGTTTTGTTTATATTGAATAATTAAAATGAGTTAAATTTTAGAAGAAGCAAGCAAGAAAATTCACTCCATCGAAGCCCGTATTCTCCGTCAAACTTCGGATTTTGACCTTATGAAGGAACCTTTCGACGCCGAAAAACTGGTAAATATGGGGAAAAAATCAATCAAAATGATTATTATATTAATTTATAGGATTTCGCTTTAAAGCTGACTAGTAATGTGGTAGATGAAGTTGACAAATTTTGGAAGGAATTACGCGATTTCCATGCATTGCGTTCGTTCTATCTTCGCAAAATGCGGAAGTAAGTAAAATAGGAATGAATTTTTTTCAAGTTAATTTATGAATAGATATCCGGATGTTGGACATGATGCTTTGGATGAATTCGATCGAACTACTTATGGCACCATCAAAATTCATCTGAACAAGCTGTGCGAGCTGATCATCATAATGCAGGAAAAGCTGGCAAAGAATTTTGGAATTTTGTCCGGGAAGAAAGAGGAGGGAAATTCCATGTTTGGTTAAGGAGGCAGAGGATTGAAATGAAAGCATGCAGAAAGTAAAGAATGTGTGGACAAACACGCGATTTAATGATGTTTTATCGTAATAAATATTAATAAATTTAGTTATTTATTTTCCATTAACTTCGATATGGTAACCCATTTTTAAATTTTGAATATTATGAATAACCCTGGGCATTCAAAAAATACAATAATGGATGGATATTGGAAAGAAAGCTTTGGGGTGTTATGGAATTTTTTGGCCAGGATAGAAAGAAGTTTCTCTCTGGTCATGGAAATAATTTTTTGATGATTGCCGAGTGTCTTTATTTTTGTTAAAACCTATTACTTGTCTTATAGAACCATAAACCTAGCCAAAGAATTCATCAATCAATTTTTTAAAGTTATATAATTTATTAAGTCTAAAAGCCATATAAATCAATTGGAGATTTGTGATCCTGATATATCCATAAATTTTTGTGTTGTTGATCAGATATTGAGAACAACAAACATTCCTATATTTTCAATAATCTTTCAATACTTTATCTATTTTTTAAAAATATTTATTAATTATATTTCAACATTGATGTCAAATTATGAATACTTGAATGGATTTGGAAAACATCTTTTAGGTGTAATTTAATATTAATAATGTTAAAATAAGAATTTTTCCTAAAGAATTGTTTGTCAACATTATTCGCTGTTCATTCATTCATTTTGCCTCGGCTAATGCCTTCATAATTTGTTCCATCAGGTCCACATATTTTTCCTTGACCAATTGTTTCCACCCATCGGATTCCATGACCTTTAAAATGATAAAAAAATATATGTTGGGAGCATTGAAGTGGTCAATTTGGGAAAAATTTCTGATTTTCATTCCGAAAAGAATTCTGATTTTCATTCCGGAAAGAATTCTGATTTTCATTCCGGAAAGAATTCTGATTTTCATTCCGGAAAGAATTTTGATTTTCATTCCGGAAAGAATTCTGATTTTCATTCCGAAAAGAATTCTGATTTTCATTCCGGAAAGAATTCTGATTTTCATTCCGGAAAGAATTCTGATTTTCATTCCGGAAAGAATTCTGATTTTCATTCCGGAAAGAATTCTGATTTTCATTCCGGAAAGAATTCTGATTTTCATTCCGGAAAGAATTCTGATTTTCATTCCGGAAAGAATTCTGATTTTCATTCCGGAAAGAATTTTGATTTTCATTCCGGAAAGAATTCTGATTTTCATTCCGGAAAGAATTCTGATTTTCATTCCGGAAAGAATTCTGATTTTCATTCCAGAAAGAATTCTGATTTTCATTCCGGAAAGAATTCTGATTTTTATTCCGGAAAAAATTCTGATTTTAATTTGGAAAGTTTATTTTACCTCCTTTGCATTCAATTGGATGTATTTGAGGGCACGAACTTTAAGATATTTGACACAATGGCGATCAGCCAAGACGAGCAGTTCACAGACATTCTCATTCCCCATTGATTTGACAAATTCTTGTCCACAGAGGATCTGCATGAAAAATTTAAAATTAAAATATAATTCGCTTCTAACCTTCAATTTGTCAAGTTTGTATTTATCCGCAGCCTCAAATAATTCCTCCGCCATTTCTTCGATTTTGGGTGCTTTTCCGCTATATCTGAAAAATCACATTTTCCATAAATTAAAAAGAATTCGCCCACATAAAATGGAGTAATTGCTCAAGCACTGGAGCTTTGATGTCTTCAATTTTGACGATTCCTTCCTTTGCTTCGACCATTTCATGTGAGAACATTGCTGCAAAAACTGGCGTTCTTGATGCCAAAATGCATTTGTTGACCTTCAATACAAAAATTATTTAATTATAATGATAATGAGTCAATTCTTATACCTCGAATTTGGTTCCATCCTCGGCGACCAATGTACAATCCGTGAACAAACCCTGCTCGAATAAATGACCCACGTCACTGTGTTCTGGAACTTCCATTGCATCGCCAATGTTGTCACAACATTCCATTACTAACTATTTTATTAATTGGGAAATATTTTAACGAAAAAAATTTAATGTTTGGAGTATACTTGTGTTTAATTCCCTAAAGAATTCTGATTTTTATTCCGGAAAGAATTCTGATTTTCATTTCCAGAAAGAATTCTGATTTTAATTCCGTAAAGAATTCTGATTTTCATTCCGGAAAGAATTCTGATTTTTATTCCGGAAAGAATTCTGATTTTCATTCCGGAAAGAATTCTGATTTTTATTCCGGAAAGAATTCTGATTTTCATTCCGGAAAGAATTCTGATTTTTACTCCAGAAAGAATTCTGATTTTTATTCCGGAAAGAATTCTGATTTTCATTCCGGAAAGAATTCTGATTTTCATTCCGGAAAGAATTCCGATTTTTATTCCGGAAAGAATTCTGATTTTCATTCCGGAAAGAATTCTGATTTTCATTCCGGAAAGAATTCTGATTTTCATTCCGGAAAGAATTCTGATTTTCATTCCGGAAAGAATTCTGATTTTCATTCCGGAAAGAATTCTGATTTTCATTCCGGAAAAATTCTGATTTTCATTCCAGAAAGAATTCTGATTTTCATTCCAGAAAAAATTCTATAGTTTATTATTTTACCTTCGGTTCGAAGAATGTGACTTCGAAAACAACTGTAAGCAGATCGCCTTGCAGATATCCATTCTTCTTATTCTTTTCGAATAGTTCCAAACGTAAAATTACATCGTCGAAAGAAGAAGTGTATTGTTGGCCTTTGGTGAAATTACGATTTGGGATTGCTTAAAGGGAATGAAAATTATTTGTGAAAAATATGTATAACCAAACCAATTCTTTCCACATCCTCTCCTTTGTCATTCCGGAACATGACTTTAATTCTCGCTGGCACTTTATTGGCAGGGGCATCAACAAGTTTAATGGAAATGTAGAACTCATCATATTGATCAATGCCATGTTCATTGCTCGGAATAATGAAGCGAAGACTCCATGTCACCGGATCACCAGATGGGGAAGTTGTACTGGAAAAAGGGAATTTAATTTTTTAATAGAGTAAATTGTTTTTAGTTTTTCTTAAAATAATTGAGAGATCAAAAAATTACTGGTTTGTACTAAGACCAATTTTTGATTCAGAGTTATAAATTTATTATGAATTTACTGCATAAAAGTTAGAAAATAAAATTATACTAATTTTAGCCTTGAAATTTACGTGAAAATTCCAGAATCCAAATGCCGGTTAGAAAGACTGTCAGAAAAATTGTGTATCTGTAAATGAACAAGATGATTTTATTAAAAATGAAATCAAAATCAAAACTTGCCTCCCAAATGAAAGTTGACCTGAATAATGATAATGGAAATTAATATATAAAATATTCGGATAATTTTCTTACTTGAATTCCTTCAGCTTGCTTTTGCAAATATTCGGATTCAGAATATTATTCGCCATTTCACAAAATATGATTATAAAATTTGTTTGATATTTGATTTAATGTCTGAAATTTAAACAATATGTTTATTATTATTCCCGATTAGGGTTGCACCCCGGTGCCCGGGGGACGATTTTCTGGAAAAGGACGTAATCGGTTCGGGGGACTGTATTCGAGGGAATGGGAGCCTATATTTTCGGAGGCGATTAAAATTATTACGGGGAGAAAAAAAAACATAGGAGGGATGGACTCTTACCTATTTTTTGCTTCCAAAGCCGGATGAGCGTGCGGGGTAAAACACTAGTCCTAATCTAGGCTAAAGATTTAGGGCTTAAGTTTTTTTAGGCGAAAACTGGACCTAGGCTCTTGCCATGGGCCTTCGCCAGAGGCCTAAACCCAACTCAGTCGCCCAAGGAATGAGATAGGGATGCGGTGCGGCGAACTAATTTTAAATTATACTTTATTAAAATTGTGAAGGGGAAAAGGACACAAGAGATGAAAAAGCTGGGTGGGCTTAAAATGGAGATTGAGGCAATATTTGATTGATAGGGCGATAGGGTTGATAGGCAAAAAAGTGGGAGTTGGGGGTACAGTAGGATGGATAGGAAAAGCCCTTAGGCATTATTATTGACAGCTATACTTATTCTTAAAGAATTATGCTTGATTTTTGCATTGAAGAATATAATTGAATAAACTCTGGGGGAAAAATAATCAATTTTTTTTGCTGCGCAGCCATTTTTATGGCCTAATTTTTCGCTGCAGGGCTATTTTTGGCTAACTTTTTACGTTGCAGAACATATAAAAATTTTTAGAAATTTTTACATTGCATTTTAACATATTTTTTTATAACTTCCAAGTTTTTTGCTGAGTTTTCTAAAATTTTTGCCGATATTTTTCCGAGTTTTTTTTGATCCGAATGCCAAGTTTTTAGGTTTTGGAGATGGAACCGCTGTTCCAAATTCTATTATTTCCATATAATCATTTTCAATTTATTTATTCCCAACAATGTGTAAAAGTGGATGGAGATTTGTATTTGTGGTTGGGATTTTTGCTATAAGAATGGGAATTGAGAATCAGCTAGGAAAAAATGAGATGAAGGATGATCGGAAAAGAATGGGGGGAAGGGGAATGAATTCTCAGATAAAATCTAAAAAAGATGGGAATGGAAGAGGCCTCCAGCAAAAGAATGGCCGGAATAGTTTCTCCGCTGTTGGCCAAGTTTGGATTGGGACCTGGGAAATTGGTGGAAATTTAGCAAGGAAAAATGATTGAGAAATATATAAAATATTCGCATCGAATCGAAGGATGCAATAGACTTTCATTGCTAGCAGGGGTGGGGTCGAAATTTCGATTTTCGATTTCGATTGTCGAAATTTCGATGTTTTAGTTTCGATTCGATTTCGATTTCGAAAAGCGTCTAGTTTCGAAAAAATTTCGAAAAAGGCAAAGGGGGGACCCTTTGCTAGTTTCAATTAAAAATTTGGTATATTTTTTTAAACGAATTCCTTTTTTACTTAAAATTTCCTTATATTTGCTCAAAATATTTAGTTTTTTAATTTATTTTTCAATTATTAAATCATCAAAATATATTTTATAATTGTTTTAGGAATAAAAAAATAAAAAGTTCAAGATTTTAATAGTATTATTTTGATGGAAATAGCCCAACAATAATGTAACATGGAAAGTACCGCACCTAAAAAATAATCATCGAAAAAGAATCTACCAATTAATTTGTCATTTAAAAAATATCAAATAAAACCTTATGAAAAAAAAAAACAAAAATTTCTTAAAAAGAAAACTAAATTTGGCTGGGTTTTGGGTATTGGTTTCATTGGCAAACTATTTTGGCCAATAACAAAAACAAGAAAATTTGAAAAAGCTTCTTTTATTTCACAAAATGCTAAACCCTACAATTTTTTTTGAAATATCATTGAATATTATTTTTTGGATAAAAATTTCACTTTTTGTAGTTTCAGAAATTTTTTTCAATTTTTAAAGGATTTGAAAATTTTTTTGAAAAATTTCGATTTTCGATTTCGATCGTCGAAATTTCGACGTTT
This sequence comes from Pratylenchus scribneri, assembly GCA_030063045.1. NCBI lineage: Eukaryota > Metazoa > Nematoda > Chromadorea > Rhabditida > Pratylenchidae > Pratylenchus > Pratylenchus scribneri. The sequence goes on from JAQSEB010000168.1 coordinate 64,839, forward strand.
TAGTTTCGTTTCGATTTCGATTTCGATTTGGATGTGAGTTTCGATTTCGAAGCAAATTTCGATTTCGATTTTTTTGAGTTTCGACCCCAGCCCTGATTGCTAGCCACTTTTGATGACGAGTATAACTCAGCAAAGAAGAAACCGTTTGATACAATCTTAGTATCATTGGATAGAGCTCTTCGGGCCTTATAGAAAAGAAAAGTATATAAAGCTTTTGGTTGGATTAATTAAAATTTAAGTGAATTATAGTTTATAAAAGTAAATAAAAGTAGCTTATAATTAAGAGGACATCGAACTTTTCATATATCGCTATATATAATTCAATAGAGCTAAGTAGCTCTATCCAATGCTATTAACAATAAGTTTTACAAGTTTGCATCAAACGGTTTTCTTCTTTGCTACTGAGTTTAATATGGCTCATCAAAGTCCAAAGTGGCTGGCGATAAAATGGACATCGTTGAAAATAAAAACCCCCGAGGTGGAAAATAGGGAAAAATATGTACAATCGTTCATATAGGAATACAGAGAGAGAAAATAATTGATTAAAAATGGGATTAATGGCTAATGCAGCGGCCAAAAGTGACATTAACATTGGAATGCAAGATGTATGACCGATTCCCTCAATAGGCAAAGGCAAAAGGCCGTGCAAATGTGGGCGATTCCTCAATAATGCAAAAGTTGGCGATTTCGACTTATAATAAATAGGAAACCGGTTTTAGACCTTACAAACCTTATACCAATTTGTAGATTTCATCGAAACGCATCGAATGGTATATAATTTGTCATGGTTAAGTCAAAATTAGAGGATATTAAACTGTTCAAACCATTTTTCCAGTCTTTGGTTTTAAACTCTTTTTTAGCCCAAATCATGACAAATTATATATACCTTTCGATGCTTCTCGATGAGATCTACAATAAAATAAAAGGTTTGTATGGTCTAAAACCGATTTCTGATTACTAGAAGTGGAAACCTCCCCATCTGCACTATTGAGGAAACGCCCATATTTACACTATTCAGGAAACGACATAACACTGATGTAAAGCATATCTCACAAACAACACATATTTTTGCAAAGGATATAACAAAATCAAATTTTATTTATATTTTTTTTTCTTTTTTCTTCTTGATTTTTGTTTTTTTTTATTAAACATTCTCAAGTTTGATTTAAATCTGCAGACCGCAAAAATCGATCGTTATCGGCCTATTCCTATTTTTCTCTGTCCCTGCGCTCTCTAACCTCAAAATCGATGAAATTATATCCAAAATGGCAGAATAAACTAAGGTCAAAATTCTTCAAAATGCCCTTTTGCTTTCTTTCAACGCTTTTTTAATTCTCATTCTTCTCAACTTCATTTGCTTATTGATTGATGATTGCTAACTGAAATCTCTGATAAAGATAAAAATAATCAAATATCCTTTAAAATCAACCAAGAATCTCGGCAGCAACTCGCCCCCCCCCTCTTCCTTATTTATCTCACCATTTTATTTTCTGTTCCATAAAAATCCGAAGAAAAAGTATAGGTTTAAGATTTGAAATTTAAGGTTGGCGCGCAATTAACCAACAATTCTATTCCCTAAAAGTCCTAAAACTACTATGTAATTTAACATTTAATAATTCACATTTTTATTTTTAGCATTTATAAATTTATCTCCTAGTTAATTTAATGGGAAAAGCAGCAACTCCAAAGACGCCAAAAACACCAAAGAGGAAAGAGCCAGCAAAGTCGGATGCTGCAAATGCCGAAAAAGTAAAATATTAAACATTATACCAAATAAAATTGTTCCCGAATTTAGCAAGAAAATGAGGCCAAAAAGCAGAAGCAGCAACCGGATTTGATGAGTTCTTCAAGCCCAAAGAGAAGCCGGCACCATTGCCAACACTGCCCAAATGCATGCCGAATGATTCGCTTTTCCAGACAATGTTCCAAATCAAATCCGGAATGACAATGGCACCCATTCGTGTTAGACAGGTTTTTGTGATTACTTTGGTTAAATTAGTCAAAAGTTGAAATGGATTTTAGCCTCTGAACCGTGAAGAGCGTGACCATTTGCTGGATCAGCATTATGAGGTTTGAAATACCGAGTAAATAGGAAAAGTAGTTAAGGAAGATTAGGAGAAGGGAAAATGCTGAAGAATTGCTTATATTATAGGACGAAGAAGAGAATATACTTTTGGAAAACTAAAGAGTTTAGTTGGAATCGAACAAATAAGTTGAGAAATAAACAATTATCTTCGCTTAGTATTTAATTACTGATTTAAACTACACTTCAGTTTTACTTGATTTAACGAAAAACCACTGACAATGACGACAAAGATTATAACGGTTCAATGGTTTTTAGACCGCCAAACATTATACCCAATTGATAAATCTCATCAATACGCATAGTTTGGCTTAGGTTTAACCAATTCTAGCTTAGTTTTGAACCATTAAACCAAAATTGGTTTATATCATTCTATGCGTCTTGACCAGCTTTATCCAATTTCCAATTGGGTTGGCTATAGGACTATAGGTTTGGAGGTCTAAGATAAACCACTGAACTGCTATAAACCACCGGTCTCATCTAATAATTTTCAGCCCTCCAACTACTTGGCACAATGCAAGCAAATCAAAAAGAAGGCGGCCACCAATATTGACGTTCTCAAGGCCAAATACTACCATTTCGCCTCGGACACTTGCAACCGACCACCCTACTATGGAACATGGCGACGGCGGAGTGCGGTGATCAGCGGGCGACGACCATTTAGCAAGGAAGAAAAGGTTCCCAATTTTTTGATAAGCTAACATCAAATGTCAAATTTAATATTGAATTGTATTTTAGTACTTTCCCATTATCGGGGGAAAAGGCGAAGATGAAGAGAAGGGATGAAGAACGATGATGAGTAGGATAAAGAAAATGATAAATAGGATTAAATGAATCAATTCATTTTCATCATCTAATCATCATCATTTTCTTCTTTACCTTACCCGAGGAAGGCGAAGATGAAGATAAGGATGATTAAGAAGATAAAGAGATAGGAGAGTAAAGAAGAAGAAAATGATGATGAAGATTATAATGAAGATGATGATGAAAAAGAGATTAATCAACTCATTTTCTTCATCTTCTTCACCAGCTTCTTCATTAATCATTATCTTCCTCATCATTTACATTATCATCTTTTCACCATCGTCTACGTCTTCACGTTTTACCCCTCCCCGATAATGGGAAAGTACCAATACATATTGGTAACTAGGATTACTGGCCACAACCTGACTCCTATGGTCCCGGAACACATATTGGGATCACCGCCTAAACCTAGGAGTGTCACTTTTTCAATTATAGGATGGCTGTGTCTCTATTCTTCTAGTCCAAAGACCTTAAGACAACTGACTATAAGACAATCTTATTAGAGTAATTTAAAGGCCAAGACTAGTGCTTATTTAAAAAAAATCAGCAGATGATTTTAGGTTAGATGAATGACAATCAAGATTTAGCATTGGACCCTTCACTTTTTCCTATTTTATTAAAAGTTTTTAAGAGTTTCCGATAAAAATTTTAAATTCAAGAAAATCATTTTGACAAGAATAATAATGCATATTTTCTTCCAATATTTCAGACATTGAACTATGATTACGACTCGGACGATGATTGGGAGGATGAGCCGGCGGATGCGGATGAATGCAAATCGGAAGATGAGGAACTTGAGGTTTATCATTCATTTACAAAAAACCTTAAAAATTTTCAAAAAATCTGGAATAGGTCAAATTCGGTTTTAAGGAAAATATCGGTTCCGGTTTTCCTATTTTCGTTTTTAAATTTAACGGAATTTCTCAAACCGAAACCAATTTCGACTACTCTAACTCTAATAAAATCCTAAAATTTCCAAAATACCTTAAAATTTGTATAAATACTGGAAATTTACAAATAAAACCTTGAGTGGTATTCGTTTCACGGAAGGGGGAAGTGCTGGGTGACGAACACCCTCCTTCATCAAGTAGCACCCCGCCATGTGGGTAAGGAGAAAAAGGTTAGGTTTTCCTTTGTGAATTACACTAAAACAAAAATCCAAAAAAATGTCGGACTGATATATTTTAATGAAATTTTCTTCATAAAACATTGAATTTTTTCACAATTTTCGATGAAATTTAGGCAGCCGGCACCCTATCCCATCCCTCTCGAAAAATCCTGGAACCGCCCTGACCTTAAAATCCACAAAAAACTCAAAAATTTTATGAAAACTTAAATCAGCCATTTTTATTCAGAAAGACGACGAGCAAATGTCCGAATCGGAGAATGATGGGTTTTTCGTGGAACACGGCTATTTGTCCAGCGATGAGGGCTCCGGTGCCGAAGAAGATGAACTCCTTCAAAAATGCAAACTCAACGAGGCGGAGGAAAAATTGGCATCGCGTCGTTCACAGGAAACGGACGAGGAGCGCCGTCAACGGCTGGCCCAGAAAGCGGAGGAATGGAAGGATCAGCAGCGTCAAAAGGAGCGTCGAAACAAGGTTTTTTCTTATTTTGGTAGTGGTTTAAGGAACGGTTTATCTTACATTCATAAACCAAATATACCCAAAATTGGATAGAGCTGATCAAGACGCATTGAATGGTATATATTTTATCATGGTTTGGTCAACAATTAAAGGGTATTAAACGGTTTAAACCAATTTTGGTTTGGTCAACAATTAAAGGGTATTAAACGGTTTAAACCAATTTTGGTTTGGTCAACAATTAAAGGGTATTAAACCGGTTTAAACCAATTTTGGTTTGGTCAACAATTAAAGGGTATTAAACGGTTTAAACCCAATTTGGTTTGGTCAACAATTAAAGGGTATTAAACGGTTTAAACTCATTTTGGTTTGGTCAACAATTAAAGGGTATTAAACGGTTTAAACTCATTTTGGTTTGGTCAACAATTAAAGGGTATTAAACGGTTTAAACCCATTTTGGTTTGGTCAACAATTAAAGGGTATTAAACGGTTTAAACCCATTTTGGTTTGGTCAACAATTAAAGGGTATTAAACGGTTTAAACTCATTTTGGTTTGGTCAACAATTAAAGGGTATTAAACGGTTTAAACTCATTTTGGTTTGGTCAACAATTAAAGGGTATTAAACGGTTTAAACCAATTTTGGTTTGGTCAACAATTAAAGGGTATTAAACGGTTTAAACCAATTTTGGTTTGGTCAACAATTAAAGGAAAGGGTATTTAACGGTTTTAAACCACATTTTGGTTTGGTCAACAATTAAAGGGTATTAAACGGTTTAAACAAATTTTGGTTTATTGGTTTAAAATTTAGTTTGAATTGGTTAAACCTAAACAAAATCATAGTCAAATGATGCGTCCTGACGAGATCTATCCATTGGGTATAAGGTTTATGGGTCTAAGATAAACCATTAAACCGTTTTGACCTTTTTCCTCTTAATAATTATTCTTTAAATTTGCAGAAACGTCAACTTATTCCAACGGTGTATTTTCCGGCCGAAAGCATTCACCCACTTTTGCATCGCCACATTATGGCCGGCGTCAAGTTCGACTATTCCACAATTTTGGCCATAACAGCGGAGGCGGCGATGGAAAATCCAAATGGAAATGGAACCGGAAATGGCAACGGCAATGGCAGCGGCGGTGCTCAAGCAATTCCGCAGCAGAATTGATGATTTTTTTGCAATTCGAATTTGTTCACTTAAACCACACCCCAAAAATGTTGCCTAAATATTATTTTTTGATTTGATGTTCATTTGCCTATTTAATTTATTTATTCAAAAAGCCAAGATACTCTCTCCATTGTCCTATTTATTGATTTTAAAATTGAATAAAAAATTAAAATGTAAACATTTTATTTATTAATTGATTTTTAATCGGTTTTCTCTAAAAATCCGATGCAACATTTTTTTCCAATTTATTCGCAAATTTTGAGGATTAAACCCAAACATAAACCCGAAAGACCTATACCCAAAATCTACAGAGAAAAATTTAAAGCCGATAACGACAAGTAAGTTTAAGACCATAGCTCTTGGAAGGTCTTAAGTTAGGGTTGCTCAGCTCAGAGTCGGTTCAGGGATTTTTCGTAAAATCTGGGTTCCGGTTTTTCAAAAAAATTTGTTTTCGTCATTTTCAATTTTCGGCTTGAACAAAATTATAAGTTATAACTTTCGGGTTTTAATTGCATTTGATTTAATGAGACCGCGGATGCCTCTGAGTTGGTGTAGTGATGTCGGAAAATACGATTTTTGGTTTTTCAAAATTCGTTATTTCCAATTTTCGGTTTTTTTTAGCAAAATTACAAATTTCGGCCTTTAATTGCATTGATTTTATGCAATAGACATCGAACAAATCATCGTCTTAAGGTTTAGGGCCAAATCTAAGGTTAAAATTTTACGTTTTCAGCTCAAAAAATTCAGTTTTTCTCTTTAAAGATTTTTGATGTAGTTTTTTATAGAGTTTTTTTGTGTTAAATCAATTTTTAATTTTTCATACATTTTTTCATTAACCCACAAATTTATATTATTCCATATTCGCATTTTTCAGCCATTGCTTCCACATCGAAATCATCCACTCCTATTAGTGGAGACGACACCAATAACAATAAAATGGAGGTTGGCCCCAGTCCCATTGAGATGGCCTACATTTACATCAAATATCGGCATCCGGGTGTGGCCAATAAATTTGTCAAAGATTTTGGTGCCGGCGCAGCGGCAGCATGCATTGCCAAAACAGTGATTGCCCCCGTGGAACGGGTCAAACTCATTTTACAGGTTTCTAAAATGTATCAAATGAATTTTGAATGCTTAGGCTTATCTAGAAAAATACGGATTAAATTTTAGGCAATACTTATCACAATTATTAAAAGTTTAACCCAAATCGAAATAGCCACTTACATCTCAGAAACGATTGAGACGAACCAAAGCTTATCAGCAAATTAACTAATTTAAATGATCTGAAGTCATTTTAATAGCCCTAAATGTTGGCTATTCGGCTATACACTATTCTTCTATATTTAACAACCAAAACTGTACAGTTTTGTTTTTGACGAGATTGGCCATAAAATAATCTATGTTTTTTTATTTATGGTCATAATCGGGTTTGATCGCAACTTTAAAGTTTTGGATGATAATCAATCAATATACCATCCGAATTGGATATTAAATGCAATATAAATTAAGGCAATTATATCGGCTAATTAGTTAATGAGTTTTCATTCAAATTTGCTGGAACAGAAATGGCTGTAACCTTCCAAACTATTGGATAAATGATAAGATTTAATGGTTAAAAAGGCCCTCTGAATAAAAATAAATTTGATTAAAAATTATTCAATTTCAACATTTAAAAATCCTCTAATTTTCCAGTTACAAGTCTCCCAACAAACGATAGCAGCCAACCGGCGTTACAAAGGAATGGTCGATTGTTTTTTGCGCATTCCGCGGGAACAAGGCTTTTTGTCATTTTGGCGAGGGAATGTCTCAAATGTGTTGAGGGCAGCCAGTCAGGTTTATTGAAATTTTTGGAATTTATTAAAATTATTTAATTTTTGTAGGAATCCATTGGAATAGCATCAAAAGAAATGTTCAGGAGATATTGTGTCAAGGAGGAGCACAAGAACACAAATTATCCACTGTTTTTGGCAGGTTTGATTTCAAACATTAATTTAATTTGATTGGATAAAACCAGTGGAGGTTCCGGCAAACGTAAAGAAGTGTGGTCCCGCCGGGTTTTGAATTTAACAATAAAAGAAACAAATTTCTGGGGTAATTTTAGGTGCTGAAAATGATTTTGAACTCAGATTTTTGCTATCTTACCATCTTGTTAAGATAATGCCAACCTTTACCATGAAAAGGCAAAGGGGACCGACCCAGTCAGCAAGGGCATTTTTGGTGAAAATTTTTATATGATCAATATATAGCACATTCAACGCAGCTTGCTGAGAGGAATCGAATGGTACCATTTTTATTTGATAATATTAAATTTCGTTAAAGTTAGAGATCGAAATACCTTACCAAGAGACAAATATTTCTTTTGGTCATAACTTGTGCAAAATTCAATATAATCTTATAAAAATGATACTCTCACATTCAGTTCATCAAGCCGCGTCGATTGAGCTATATATTGGCCATATAAAAATTTTAACCGAAAATGCCCTTTGGTCCTCCCCCCTTTGCCTTTTCATAGTAAAAGTTGGCATTATCTTATCAAGATGGTAAGATATCGAAAATCCGAGCTCAGATTCGTGCTCAAGCGCATCAAAATACCTCTATAAATGTGTTTTACCACTTTCTAAATTCAAAACCTGGCGGGACCACACTTCTTTACGTTTGCCGAGGTTCCAATTCCAAGATTTCTTTAGGGGGGGGGGGGCAAAATTTTACCAATTTTTAGACTTAAAGATTAAACATTTTGAAAATTACGAAGTTTTCTGGAAAGAAATGATAAAAAATTATTCCGAGAACGTGAAATTTTTTGGTTTTAATTTATTTTACTAAGCAAAAACCCGTAATTTTTCTCCCTACCCCCACGCGCCACGCCCTCGGCGCTCGGCCCCTTGGGAGCCATTTCCACAAGGAGTGGGTTCGCCCCCGGCCCCCAGCACCTCTCTCCCCCTTGAAACCATCACTGATTAAAAAAATATCTCAAAAAAACCGCTTGAATTATTTGTAATTTTGTGGAACATTTGACAAGACTTTTCCAATTCCATGTATATTTTCTAAAATTTTGGAAAGAATTTTTTCAAAACGGGCCTATAGGTCAGTGCCGTAGCCCTAAATTCCAGATAGTATGTGCGCGCGAAAAATTTTGGCCAAAAAATGCCCGCGCAGAGAAAAATTTTATTGAATTTTTATGAAAAACGAAAACAAAAGGGTCTCCCACCTTTACTTTTTTTGGCACTTCGCTCGGCTTGAGGGAGGGGAGCGCGCCCTCTGGCGCCCTGGCTATGGCCCTGCTATAGGTGTTTAGGGGCTTAAATGTCCAAATATAAAATATCAACCAAAATTTTTAAAAATAAAAATTTGGACTTAAGTTTTGGAAAAAGCAAATACATTTTCTGATGAAATTTTTAGGTTTTGATGCATAAATTTTGGTTAAATTTTCTAAGACATTTTTGAATATTTAATTTTCCATTCTTTTTTTTTCAGGCAATTTGTTGGCTGGTGGTTTGGCCGGCGTTTTCACATTCCTTTTCATCTACCCGCTGGACTTTTCGCGCACCCGGTTGGCCGTCGATATGGGCAAGGATCCGGCGTCAAGGGAATTTCGTGGTCTCGTCGATTGCTTCATCAAAGTGGCCAAAAGCGATGGACTGGAGGGACTTTATCGGTGAGTACAAATTTTATGGGAATTTAAATTAAAAAATTCGATAAAATTTAAATTTGAGATTTTTTCGAATTTTAAATTTTTTATCTTCACTTTAAAAATTTGACATTTTTGACGACTAAAAGCAATTCATCAGCAAAAAGACCATTCTCAAAGCCCACAACCAAAAAATGCCCAACATTAATTTTATCGATTTCGATTTTTACTATTTTTTCCCCTTATTTTTTTGATTCTAAGAGCCAAATCCTCTAGACTAAATCCTCACTGAATTTGGATCATAGGTCATTTAGGTTAAGAAGAGGACCACAAATGTTTAATTGGGTGACCAGTCGATTTTTTGCCTTTTAAGACTGATGGTCATTTGGGATACCATTCATTTTTGGCATTAAAAAACACTGCTTTTTTCGATTCTAAAAATAAAATCAACGGGTAGATTTGAGCTTATCGTCGATTGAATTATGATAGGCGAAAAATTTCAAAAATTTTTGAACAATTTTACGATCGCCTAGCAGTTGGGTATAGGCCTTCCTCTTTAGGATGTAGATCTTCTGGGTTTGGTTGATCCCGTTTTCAGACCTCCTCCCTAATTTTCCTTTAATGCATTAACCTTATAATCCAAAATCTCCCAATTTTTTCAGCGGTTTCCTGCCCTCAATCCAATACATTTTCCTGTACCGTGCCGCCTACTATGGCCTTTTCGACTCACTCAAAGTGTTCGCCTCCAAAACGGGCAGCTCGACGGGGAAAGATGTGAATTTTGGTGCGGCATTGGCCATTGGACAGGTGCCCAAAAATTGCAAATTTACCTAATTTTAATCCATTAAGTCTGTTAAAATTTAGCTCTCCGCTTTGGTGGCCGCCCTAATTTCCTACCCGCTGGACACCGTTCGACGCCGATTAATGATGCAATCGGGCAGGGAAAAGCCTGAATATCGGGGGACCAAGGATTGCTTTAAGGCAAGTTTTTTGGTGCTAAAATGATTTAAGAGTTTAAAGTGGGTGTGTTTATCCTCCATTCACAAACCATATACCCAAAATTGGATAAAGCTGGTCAAGACGCATTGAAATGGTATATAATTTGTCATGGTTTGGTCAACAATTAAAAAGGGTATTAAACGGTTTAAACCAATTTTGGTTTGGTCAACAATTAAAGGGTATTAAACGGTTTAAGCCCAATTTTGGTTTGGTCAACAATTAAAGGGTATTAAACGGTTTAAACCCATTTTGGTTTGGCTAACAATTAAAGGGTATTAAACGGTTTAAACCCATTTTGGTTTAATGGTTCAAAATAAAGGTTTTATAACGTTTAAACCGATTTGCTATTAAACCGTTTAAACCATCTACCACCATCTTCTTCTTGGTTTTAAACCAGTTAGAATTGCTTAAACCCAAGCCAAAATATTAATCTAATGATGCTTCAGTTAAACCGGTTTGTTATTAAACCGTTTAAACCATCTATTTTTAATTCTAAAACAGGTAGAATTGGTTAAACCCAAAGCCAAAACATAATCAAATGATGCGTTTTGACGAGATCTATCCATTGAGTATAAGGTTTGGGGGACTAGGATTAAACCAATGAGCCCTTTCTTTCCCATTTTAATCCTCCAATTCCCTAAATTTCCATTAAAATTCCCCTAATTTTGCAGAAAATCTATCGATCCGAGGGCATGGGCGCATTCTTCAGCGGGTTTATGGTGAATGCAATTCGTGGATTCGGTGCTGCACTGGTGTTGGCCATCTACAACGATTTGAGCAAATACATCAATCCATCATCACCTCCACCACCGGCCATAACAGCGGAAAAGAAGGAAAGAACATTGATTGAAGAGAAGAATGGCAATGGAAGCAGCAAAGAAGAGAATATTAGAAGAAATTGATTGATTCAGCAAAGAAAAAACAATTATTAGTCAATTTAGCAAAAATCCCTTCATTTTATTTTGTTATAATTTTTGTTCATTTTTGTGTTTTTTTTTGTTTTGGGTGCGGTTTTTTTGCCGAAAGATTTACATTTTTTGCCGATAGCTTAACTTTTTAAAGCCTAATTTTCGACCCAATAAACCTTAAACCAATCGATAGAGCTTTTAAAGACGCGTCGATAAATTATAGATTGTCGAGGTTTAAATCAAAATCAAAAAAGTTAAACCCAAAAAGAGGTTTAATAAAAAGACAAGTCTTTCGGCAATAAAACCTTTTCCCAAAATTTAGTCCATCTTTAAATCCAACAAAAATCTTTTATTGTTATTTTTGTCCATTTTACCTCTCAGGGTTGCCAGAATGTCCCCCCACGGGGGGCATTTGCCCCCTTTTTGAGATTTTGCCCCCTTTTGTGCCCCCCGAGCCGAGTTGCCCCCCAAATGCCCCCTTTTTAAAATTTTGTCATTTTTTCCCTATTTTATTATTTTTTGGTCTAATTTTTCGCTGCGCGGCAAATTTTTGGTCTAATTTTTCGCTGCGCGGCAAATTTTTGGTCTAGTTTTTCGCTGCGCGGCCATTATTGGAAAAATTTTTGCATTTTTGGCACTTTTTAAAAATGCCCCCCAAAATGCCCCCTTTTTTACTGAAAATGCCCCCCAAATGCCCCCTTTTTTTTCCAAAATGCCCCCCAAAGTAAAAATCCATCTGGCAACCCTGTTACCTCTTTATTTTTTGTACACTGTGTAGGCTTTGGTATTTCATTTTATATTTAAATTGGAAAACATTACGCCAGAAGCTTTTTAGTCGTAAAAAAATTTAAAAAAGGACGCCATTAAAAATTGACGCATTTGCTTGCATTTTTGTTCGACAAATTTTCAATTAAATCATTGTTTAATCAATGTTATTATTTATTAATGATTTGTTAATTAATTCACAAACATTTTTGTCGAAAATTTATTTTCCAGAATTCCAACTTTGAACAAATTTTCAAAGCAAATCAAAAACTCATCGACAACAAAAACACAAAATGGCTACTTCAACATCGGCGGCGGCGGCAGCTGCGGTTCCCACCAAGGACGAGGAACAGGAGGAGCGCATCATCAACGAGGAGTACAAAATTTGGAAGAAGAATTGCCCGTTTCTCTATGACATGGTTTGCAGATTTTGCTTTTATTAAACTAAAATGATCAACTTAAATTTAAAGAGTAAACAATCTTCTTAAGGTTTTAACACCAACAAGACCATCTCATTTTAAAGTTTTAGTTGCAAAGATACCCAAGCTCTAAAATAAGAATAAGACCATCTACTCTTAAGGTCTCAAACATAAAGAAAACCATCTCGAGGTTTTAGTTTGGAAGACAATCTTAAGGTCTTAGTCTTAGTAGAGAAGAAAACCAACTTAAGGTTTTATTTTGGAGGGCACTCTAGAGGTCTAAAACAAGAAGAAAACCCTCTCAAGGTTTTGGTTAGGAAGACAATCTTAAGGTCTCAAGTAAGAAGAAACCCCTTTTAAAGTTTTAGCTGGGAAGCCACTTTAGATCTCAAGCAAGAACAAGACCATCTCAAGGTTTTATTTGGAAAGACACACTTACGGTCTCGAATAAGGAGAAAACCGTCTCAAGGTTTTAGTAGGGAAGACAATCTTACGGACTCAAGCATAAAGAAAACCATCTAAAGGTTTTAGTAGGGAACACAATCTTAAGGTCTAAAATAGGAAGAAAACCCTCTTCCGGTTTTACTTGGGAAGGCGCTCTTAAGGTCTCAAGTAAGAAGAAAACCCTTGTACTTGTAAGGTTTTAGCTGGGAAGAGATTCTTAAGGTCTCAAGCATAAAGAAAACCGTCTCAAGGTTTTAGTTGAAAAAACAAAGACAATCTTAAGGTCAGAAGCAAGAAGAAAACCATCTCAAGGTTTTGGCTTCGAAGAAAACTCTCTTAAGATCTTAGTAGTAGAGAAGAAGACCTTCTCCAGGTTTGCTCAAGCAAATTTACTTGAGATGAGAATATACTTTAGGTTACAAGGTCTTAGTTAGTTGTGAAAACATTCTTGAGGTCTCAAGCAAGAAGAAACCCCTCTCAAAGTCGAAGTTGAGTTCTAAAGGTCACAAAAAGATTACAAAGCGTTCTTAAGGTCTAAATTAGTAAGGAATTGCTCTATGCTCTTAAGGTCTAACGAAGATAGTAAGCTATTAAGGTCTCGAAAAGGTAATGAAGGCGCTCTCCATTCAAGGTCTAAAGTAGAAGTAGACTGCAGGCACACTTAAGGTCTGAAATAGATTACAAAGCGCTCTTGAGGTCTCATAAAGAAGATAAAGTACCTTTATTAAGGTCTCATAAAGATAGTAAGATCCTCTCAAGGTCTAAAAATGGTAAAGCACTCTCTAGGTCTCAAAAATACTACAAAGACTGTACTCTTCTTATCTTAATGTCTCAAAAAGATAATAAGATTCTTAAGGAAGATTCAATTTAGTTAAATAGTATTTAAAATGAAGCTAAACTTATTAAACTAATTCAAACAGTTTAAATCAATTCTACTTTATTAATATTTTCAAGGTGATGACCCACGCTTTGGAATGGCCTTCGCTGAGTGTTCAATGGCTTCCGGATGTGAAACGGGTGGAGGGCGACGACTACACAACGCACCGACTCATTTTGGGGACTCACACTTCCGATGGACAGGTTTGAAAATAAATTTTTATTAAGAAAATTATTAAATAATTTTTGAAATGACCAAAAAAAAACATTGAAAATGACCAAAAAAATATTGAAAATGACGAAAAGAGTATATATCGGTTTAATGGTTTCTACTAATACCATAAACCTTATACCGAATCGATTGGATAGATCTGCTGGTCAAGACGCATCAGTTGATTATGTTTTGATTTGGGTTTAACCAATTCTAACTTAGTTTCGAACCAATAAAACAATAGGTTTAAACCGTTTAGTACTCTTTAATTATGACCAAACCATGTCAAGTTATATACCCTTCAATGCGTCTTGACCAGTTCTGTCCAATTTTCGGTATATGGTTTTGGGGGTCTAGGACAAACCTTTGAACCATTGTAATCTTTTCGACATTTCGAATACTTTCGCCTACGAATTTTAGTAGTGAAAAATTTAATTTAATTTGACCACTATCGATTAATTTTTTTTATCATTTTCAGCAAAATCATTTGGTCATCGCAAAGCTGTTGTTGCCGACCGACGACGCACAATTCGACGCATCTCGCTACGATACGGACAAGGTTTGCATTTATTATGAATAAGAAAATTAAATGAGGTTTTGGATTCATATTGAATGAAAAATGAATTAAAATAAGCTAAATGGTTAGGTATTAGAGACCACCGGATTTTTTAAGTAAAAGAAACCATTAAATAGTAATTTATTTTGTGTTTCCGAGAATTGTCAAAGCTCAAAATAAAGGTAAAAATACCTAATGGTTTATATCCCATTTTTTCTTAAAACAGAAAAAGTGGAAGTTGAAGCACCCATGTCCCATATTATTGGTCATTAGGAGAAATTAGGGTTACGGATTAGAGATTAGACATTAGAGTTATACCATACCTATTGGATAGAATCACACATTTACCCAACCGTACCACCTTTCCTATTCCTACACCTAAATGGCAGATGGGACCTTTCATCTTTCCTTCTCAAGAAAAAATAGGGACAAACCTAATAATAAATACCAAAATGGACGCATATTGAAATTTACCCCGAAAAACACAAAAATAGTTCAAAAAATTACATCAAAGAAACATAAAATAAATGATCAAAAATGATAATTAATCAAAAATTTCGAAAATTTTTCAGGGAGAATTCGGCGGCTTTGGCTCAATCACTGGCAAAATCGATGTGGAAATTCGAATGAACCATGACGGGGAGGTGAACCGTGCTCGCTACATGCCCCAAAATCCAGTGCTTATTGGGACCAAATCGCCCAATCCGGAAGTGTTCATTTTCGACTACACCAAGGTTTGAGATGATTTTTGGAATATAAAAAAAATATTTAATCTGGTGGAAAAAAATTGAAAATTATGATAATGAAAAATTGTCAAAAATTATAGCGGTTTAATGGTTTGCCCTAAACCTAAACGCTAAACTCACAAACTAAATATACCCAAAAATTGGATAGAACTGGCCAAAACGCATTGAATTTTTTATAATTTGTCACGGTTTGGTCAACAATTAAATGTTATTAAACGGTTTAAACCCATTTTTGGTTTGGTCATCAATTAAAGGGTATTTATTAAACGGTTTAAACCAATTTTGGTTTGGGCAACAAATAAAGGGTATTAAACGGTTTAAACCAATTTTGGTTTGGGCAACAAATAAAGGGTATTAAATGGTTTAAACCCATTTTGGTTTGGTCAACAATTAAAGGGTATTAAACGGTTTAAACCTATTTTGGTTTGGTCAACAATTAAAGGGTATTAAACGGTTTAAACCAATTTTGGTTTGGTCAATAATTAAAGGGTATCAAACGGTTTAAACCAATTTTGGTTTAATGGTTCAAAATTAAGTTAGAATTGGTTAAACCCAAGCCAAAACATAATTATGCGTCTCGATAAGATCTATCGATTGAGTATATGGTTTGAGGTTTAGGATAAACCTTTTGAAAGGCTTATTATCTTTTAAATATTCCCACATTTTCTTTTCAGCATCCATCCACTCCACCCAACACTGATTGCAAGCCACAATTGAAACTCCTGGGCCACACCAAAGAGGGCTATGGGCTCAGCTGGAATGTGAATTTGACCGGCCATTTGTTGAGTGCATCCGACGACACCACCGTTTGCCTTTGGGACATTCAGGTGAGATTTTTTGGTTATTTTTTATTGAAAATTAATTTAAAAAATATTTAAAATTTTTTGTCTTAAATATGAAAAAATTAGAGTCCGTTTTTTCAAAATTTCCGGTTCCGAGTTTTTTTCAGAAAAAAAATTACCCGGGACCGGCAAAAAAGAGCAGGTTTTGGCTGGTTTTCGGAAAATTACGAAAAAATTGCAGGGCCGGCTTCCGGGTCCGATTGTATTTAAAATGTGCCAGGTACCGGGCTCACGGGTCACGGCTCGTATAAAATGCCCAAAAAACACCGGGTTTTTCCGGTCCCTGCCCGGCGCCGGACTCTAGAAAAAATTAAATTAAAAATTATTAAATTTTATTTGTTTTTTTGGCAATCCTAAAGAATCCGGGCCACAAAAAATTTTTTTTAAAAACAGATTTTCTATAGTAAAAATTGATGCCGAGTTCAAATTTGGTATTCATTTTGTCACATCTTACCATGAAAAAAGTAAAGGGGGGACCAAGGGCATTTTTGGTCAAAATTTTTATATGGCCAATATATAGCTCAATCAACGCAGTTCGATGAGAGGAATCGAATGGTACCACTTTTATAGGGTAATATTTAATTATTGGCAAGTTAGAGGTCTAAATACCTTACCAAGACAAATATTTCTTTTGGTCATAACTTGCCAATAATTAAATATTACCCTATAAAAGTGGTACCATTCGATTCCTCTCATCGAGCTGCGTTGATTGAGCTATATATTGGCCATATAAAAATTTTGACCAAAAATGCCCTTGGTCCCCCCTTTACTTTTTCCTTGATAAAAGTTGGCATTATCTTACCAAGATGGTAAGATGTGACAAAATGAATACCAAATTTGAACTCGGCATCAATTTTTACTATAGAAAATCTGTTTTTAAAAAAAATTTTTTGTGGCCCGGATTCTTTAGGATTGCCGTTTTTTTCGGTGCTATAAATTTGTCTATATGGAAAATAATTTTTAAAATAATTTTTAATTTTTAGGCCGCAACTGCGAATGAGAATTACCTCAATGCAAAGTCCATTTTCACTGCCCACAATGCTGTTGTTGAGGATGTTGCATGGTTGGTTTTTTTAATAACTATAAAATAAATTTAAAATTTTATTAAATTTCCAATTTGATAATTTTGCCAAAAAATTTACCAAAAATAGCCAAAAATCAGTGAAACTATTTTTTGGAATTTATTTCTTAAATTTCTAATTTATTTTAAAATAAAAACAATTAATTAATTTTATTAATAATTTTCCCATTTTTATTTGTAGGCATGTTTTGCATGACGCTGTGTTCGGCTCGGTTGGCGATGACCACAAGCTGATGGTTTGGGACACTCGCAACAACAGCACCACGAAACCGGCTCACATTGTGGAGGCACACACCGCTGAGGTGAGCAGAAAAATTTCTAAAATATTTTTGGAAATTAAAAAATAATTTATTTTTATTTTAAATTTAATTTATTGTATTTTTCAGGTCAATTGTCTGTCATTCAATCCATATTCTGAGTTCATCCTGGCCACTGGTTCTGCCGATAAGGTGAAAAATTAATTATTAAAAATTATTTAAATTATTAATAAATTAATTTGAATTAATTTTCCCATCGCATCCAAATGATGACTAGCAACTTAGGACACCTTCTAAATAGGAAATATTTTGAAGAAAAATTGCCAAAAATAATCTGATGGATGCTTTAAAAATAATTTAATTTAAATTTATTAAAATAAAAATTTAATAAAAAATATTAAAATAATTAAAAAATTTAATTCCCTAAATTTTTTTTAAGACCGTCGCCCTCTGGGATTTGCGCAATTTGAAGCTGAAACTGCATTCGTTCGAATCGCACAAGGACGAAATCTTCCAAGTCCAATGGTCGCCGCACAATGAGACAATTTTGGCCAGTTCCGGCACCGACCGCCGCCTTCACATTTGGGATTTGAGCAAAATTGGCGAGGAACAGTCGGCAGAGGATGCGGAGGATGGGCCACCGGGTGAGACATAAAATTTTTATTAAATTTTTTTAAAATTAATTTTTAAGTCATTTTTGGGGTTTTTAAAGTCAAAAATTATTTTAATAAATTTTTGAAAATTAATTTTTAATTCATTTTTGGATTTTTTAAGTCAAAAAAAAATATTAGAAATTTTTAGAAAAATTGATTTTTTTATAATTATATTTTAATTCAATTTAATTAAAAAATATTTCAAATAATTATTATTTAAAATTCCTTCCAGAATTGTTGTTCATCCACGGCGGCCACACGGCCAAGATCAGCGACTTCTCCTGGAATCCGAACGAGCCATGGGTGATCTGCTCTGTTTCCGAGGACAACATCATGCAGGTGGGAAATTAATTTTAAATAATTTTAAAAAAAATTAGAAATTTATTAAAAAATTTTTTCTCAATTTTATCAAAAAATTGCGAAACTTCTTTCTAATTTAAGTTGAAATTTTGAATTTTTTAAAATTATTTTTCCCTATTTTTTCCTAAAGAATTAATTTATAATTTTTTAAATTTAATTTTTAGAATAATTTTTATAATTTTTAATAATTTTTTTATGTTTTTTCCGAGAAAATCAATTAACAAATTTGAAAATTTGTAAATTATTTGTTAAAATTAATATTTTTGTATTTTTTAAAACCGAAAATTCCGTTAATAATTTATTTTAATTACATTTTTCCATTTTTGTAAATTCTAATTTTAAATTTATTTAAAAATTATCATTAAAAAATTTAATTAATATTTTTAATTAAACAGATTTGGCAAATGGCGGACAACATTTACAACGAGGAGGAGGTGGACGCCGCCATGGAGGCAGCCCAGGCCCAGCAATCCAGCGGATGAATTGTCAAAAGAGAAGAAATTGCCGAAGAAAATGAATTTTTTGGATGATAATGATTTTATGTTTTGAACCAATTTTTCAATTAATTTATTTTATTTTTTGGTTGTTTTTTGCCTACACAATTTTCCTCCATCCACATATTTTTGATGTATCTCGACAAAAACCGGACCCTAAAGAACCATCATCCAAAAACCAATTCACACTCTAAAAAGCCGGATCCAATTTATTTGTTCTTTATTTTGATTCAATTTATTTCAATTTAATTTCTCTTTAAATACACACAAAATTCCTCTCTTTTATGTTTTTCTCATCGACCAATAATACACATAAATATTTTTCGATAAAATTGGCAATTTTAATTCGTAAAATTTTAACTTTAGAATTTGTTAAAATTCAATGGAATATTTTTATTCATTTTTTTATTAAATATTTAAATTTAAAATTAATAGAAAAAGACCCAAAAATGAGCCATGATAAAGTGTGGGACACGAGCAAAATCAAACCGGATTGGCGCTATCCAATCACAACACCGAATACTCCATTGGCAGGTGGGAAAATTAATTTTTGGCAGAAATTTATTCAATTTTATTATTTTAAAAATATCAAATGCATTTTAATCAAAAAACTTGGGATATTTCCCTAATAAATTTTAAAAAATCGAATTTTTCAATGCATGATACAAAAAATCAAAATTAAAGAAATTTAACGACCAAAACTACTTAAAAATTAATGACCTTAATTTCAATTAAAAATTTTGGCATTTGATTAATTGAAATTTAAACCCAAAAACCCGGATCGAACTTTGACATTTTTAGTAAAAAATTTTGGAAATTTCCCCACATAAATTTAGAAAATAAGCAATTTATTCGACCAAAACTCATATAAAATTATCCACTTTTATCATAAATAAAGAGAAATTTTTTGACAAAAAATTTTTAAAATTAGTCTCCTTTAAACAAAAATTTAAATTAAAAATGCCTCTGGCTATTCAATAATCTCCCCTTTCAATTTACAGGCAAAATTGTTGACTACGTTTACTTCGCTTTCACTCATCCAAAATTCCGATTTGCCTTGGTAAACATTAATTTCCATTTTTAATCCGAAATTTCCTCTCAAGTATGGTTCTGCCTGGACACTGGTTGGGGTTGCCGCCGTCGTTTGTACGATGGATGCCATAGAAGCGAGGAAAGAATGGAATGCACGATTCAAACGGCCCGAGGGCACATATCCACCGGGGGATGGCAGCAGCAGCGATACGAAGAAATGATGATTTTTGGAAGATGGAACAAATTTGATGATGAATCGCCGAAAAATAGGATTCGCAAAATAAAACCCAATATTTTTTGTATTTGAAATAAAATTTTGATTTTTAATTGTATTGAATTTTATTAATTAAAAATATTATTGAATAATTATGGGTTAAGGATTTTCACTTTTCATTACTTCTTTGTCTTTGAATGAATTCGCCCCATTTTGTTTCACTCCAAGACAAAATCCCATGCTCCCACTCCTTCCCTCAAATATTTTCTTAGATTTCTTAAGTTTCATCGCATTTCCATCAAATTGTTTCCGCTTAATCAGTCCAACAAATAGGAAGGATTCGAGGCTCTGGAATGATTTTATTACCTTAAGGGCGGATGAAAATGTAACCAAATATGTGATTCATTAATTCAAGAGGGGTTAGAAAATGTAAATGAAAATATTTAAAGACATTTTCCTTTCTCAATCTATCTTAAAAGGTGGTGTGGAAATTTGCATAAATTCATGGTTAATAATTCAATAGGAATTATTCTTTTTCACCCCACCATTAAACACGAATAATTCTCGACTTTCGATTGACCTTTAGAAAGAGCTATTTTAGTTGATAAACATCGGCTGCTAACAATAAATGCAAATTTAATGGGCTAATTTGTAATTTCCAATATCAAATTCATTTTTATTCTTATCAAATTCCTTTCAACCAGAATTATCAGAGAATATTTCTTCCCTATTAACATTTAATCAAACCCAACAAACCATTCATTCAGCCATTCATTCACCCCAATTTTTGCCCTCAATTCTTCAAATCGATTGCCCACAAATTTATATACGGCTAAAGCTAAAGGCAGAGGGTAATTGACATTTTGGCTGCAATCGCACAAAATGCATTCGGACACCGTTGGGCGACTCTCAATAAATTGCGATGGATTTTTTTGCCCCCAATTTTTTGGAGGTCAACAACTAACAATGAAGCAGAAAGAAAATTGTTTTGCCCTCAATTTCTCCCCTTTTTATTGGATTTTTATTCTAAATTTTTATTCTTTCAAATTTAAACTTTAAAGAAAATATAAATTATTCATTCTTATTTAATAAATAATCCTAAATGGCAGTCAATTTGGATGCGAAATTCCAAGCAGCCGTGGATATTGTTCAAAAATTGCCCAAGGAAGGTGAGCGATAAATTAGGCATTTGGAATTATCCTAATCGGACTTTGAAATGCCATAAATAATCCATTCCTAGAGTTTTGGCCATGAAATTGGTCATTCAAAATTTAAGCTATAAAAAACTGACTGGTCCTCTTCCTCTCATTACAATGCGGAATATTAACCCTAAAATCGCAATACTTTTTAATGCAAATTTCTAAAATGTTTACAAAAATCAATAACCATTCCTGGAGGGATAATTTACCAAAAAAGGGAAAAACATTGCTAGAGGATTTATTCGAATTTTAGTTTTTGTTCTGAAGCATCTGCCGTACCTTAATAATGGTCCTTTTTTTATTTTTGATATTTTTTGCCTTAGGCTTCGATCATCCAAATTCATTAAAATCAGAGGTCCAAGATGTACTTTATTTAAAGATTTGTACTTTTTTTGAGGGATCAAATCTTTGAAAATAAAAATGTGCTTTTTTTAAAGATTTGTACTTTATTTTGATTTTGGTGTACTTTTTGTACTTTTTTTTGCACAAAATAATGAAAAATGGTAAAATTTGTCGCTGCGCGGCTATTTTTGGCTCAAATTTGTTGCTGCGCGGCTATTTTTGGCTCAAATTTTTCGCTGCGCGGCTATTTTTGGCTCAAATTTTTCGCCGCGCGGCCAATTTTAGCTTAATTTTTTTCGCTTGCGGCGAGAAAATTTGTAAAAATTTCTTCTCAAGAAACATGTTTAAAAAATTTTAATCAATTTATTTTTGCCTAAAAAGAAAATCTTTATTTTGACCTCAAAATCTTTATTTTCGAGGCCATTGTACTTTATTTTGAAAAAAAAATCTGGGACCTCTGATTAAAATTGACTAAAAGACAATGCACATTTTTCCTTCAGGCCCACTTCAAACATCCAATGACCAAAAGCTCAAATTCTATTCGCTGTTCAAGCAAGCCACTGTGGGCAATGTGAACACCGATCGTCCGGGCATTTTTAGCATTGTTGAGCGCAAGAAATGGTTTTTTTTTGGGTTTTCTAATTATTAACTTAGTCGTCATCATTTTTTATAGGGATTCTTGGAAGGAGGTGGAAGGAATGAGTTCCGAGGAGGCAAAAAACAAATACATTGAGGCCTTGTTGGAAATGTTTGACAATGCCGGTGAACAGGTGGGAAATTTGATAAGAAATTTTTTCCCAATTTTTATTCAGGTGAACATTTCGGAATGGCTGGCCAAAATTGACCCAAGTATCCGATCGAATTTGGCCATTCTTGGCAAAAATATTTAAAGAAAAGTGAAAGGAAATGGGCAATGGATGAGATTGGAAAAAGAATTGAATGAGAATATTTAATAATTTAATGGAAAGTAAACGGAGACACAACAATAGTAATGAATAAAATAAATTTGAATAAATGAATTTAATAAAATATGGAAAAAATAATTAAATCAATTCTGATGTATTATTAAATTCTGATTCCGGAAAGAATTCTGAAGAGGAAAATATTAAAAATATTAACCCTAAAAAATTTCATTTTTCCAACTTAAATTCTCAAATTTATATTTGTTCAATAAAATAAATTGGAAAATTCAGTTTAAATAAATTAAGCAAATTACAATTTTGGTCAATGGAAATTTTTATACAACGACATTTTGAAAAATTTTGTTCGAAACCAACGCAATGAATTTCATTATATGGAATGGGGGAAAAGGAAAAAATAGCTTACCAATTTTGGTTTGGTCAACAATTAAAGGGTATTAAACGGTTTAAACCAATTTTGGTTTGGTCAACAATTAAAGGGTATTAAACGGTTTAAACCAATTTTGGTGGTTTGGTCAACAATTAAAGGGTATTAAACGGTTTAAACCAATTTTGGTGGTTTGGTCAAAAATTAAAGGGTATTAAACGGTTTAAACCAATTTTGGTTTGGTCAACAATTAAAAGGTATTAAACGGTTTAAACCAATTTTGGTTTGGTCAACAATTAAAGGGTATTAAACGGTTTAAACCAATTTTGGTTTGGTCAACAATTAAAGGGTATTAAACGGTTTAAACCAATTTTGGTTTGGTCAACAATTAAAGGGTATTAAACGGTTTAAACCAATTTTGGTGGTTTGGTCAACAATTAAAGGGTATTAAACGGTTTAAACCAATTTTGGTGGTTTGGTCAAAAATTAAAGGGTATTAAACGGTTTAAACCAATTTTGGTTTGGTCAACAATTAAAAGGTATTAAACGGTTTAAACCAATTTTGGTTTGGTCAACAATTAAAGGGTATTAAACGGTTTAAACCAATTTTGGTTTGGTCAACAATTAAAGGGTATTAAACGGTTTAAACCAATTTTGGTTTGGTCAACAATTAAAGGGTATTAAACGGTTTAAACCAATTTTGGTTTGGTCAACAATTAAAGGGTATTAAACGGTTTAAACCAATTTTGGTTTGGTCAACAATTAAAAGGTATTAAACGGTTTAAACCAATTTTGGTTTGGTCAACAATTAAAGGGTATTAAACGGTTTAAACCAATTTTGGTTTGGTCAACAATTAAAGGGTATTAAACGGTTTAAACCAATTTTGATTTGGTCAACAATTAAAGGGTATTAAACGGTTTAAACCAATTTTGGTTTGGTCAACAATTAAAAGGTATTAAACGGTTTAAACCAATTTTGGTTTGGTCAACAATTAAAGGGTATTAAACGGTTTAAACCAATTTTGATTTGGTCAACAATTAAAGGGTATTAAACGGTTTAAACCAATTTTGGTTTGGTCAACAATTAAAGGGTATTAAACGGTTTAAACCAATTTTGGTTTGGTCAACAATTAAAGGGTATTAAACGGTTTAAACCAATTTTGGTTTGGTCAACAATTAAAGGGTATTAAACGGTTTAAACCAATTTTGATTTGGTCAACAATTAAAGGGTATTAAACGGTTTAAACCAATTTTGGTTTGGTCAACAATTAAAAGGTATTAAACGGTTTAAACCAATTTTGGTTTGGTCAACAATTAAAGGGTATTAAACGGTTTAAACCAATTTTGGTTTGGTCAACAATTAAAGGGTATTAAACGGTTTAAACCAATTTTGGTTTGGTCAACAATTAAAAGGTATTAAACGGTTTAAACCAATTTTGGTTTGGTCAACAATTAAAGGGTATTAAACGGTTTAAACCAATTTTGGTTTGGTCAACAATTAAAGGGTATTAAACGGTTTAAACCAATTTTGGTTTGGTCAACAATTAAAGGGTATTAAACGGTTTAAACCAATTTTGGTTTGGTCAACAATTAAAGGGTATTAAACGGTTTAAACCAATTTTGGTTTGGTCAACAATTAAAGGGTATTAAACGGTTTAAACCAATTTTGGTTCGGTCAATAATTAAAGGGTATTAAACGGTTTAAACCAATTTTGGTTTGGTCAACAATTAAAGGGTATTAAACGGTTTAAACCAATTTTGGTTTGGTCAACAATTAAAAGGTATTAAACGGTTTAAACCAATTTTGGTATAATGGTTCAAAACTAAGTTAGAATTTTTTAAACCCAAATCAAATATAATCAAAATAAGTATTTTGTAGAGATCTATTGAAGCACCAAAAAAATCATTGTAACCTTTTTCCCTTTTATTTTTATTGCTTTTGGGTTAGTTCCCTCAAAAATGTCATTCCCCCTTCATAGCCGATGGTAGCATTCACTAAAAGACAATCAATTGGCGTACGGTGATCGGAGGAATGAATAATTGGAAAGGAAGGAAAAATGGAGAAAAAATGGAACAATGAAATGAAATTGGAAGAATACCTGCTCAGAACTCAAAATTTGAGCCGGCATTTTTTTTAATGTTAGAAGGTCATCCATGTATCTCTTAAGCTGCAATTATTTTTCCCTGCCGGTTGTATTCGCAGTCTCTTTGGTTGCTGCTGCCTATTTTACCCCCATCCTAGATTCCACTTGATGTTGCCGATGATATTAAGGGCCCTATTTTAACCTCTATTGATGATGGCATTTTTGTCCAATTTCTTTATTAAAATTCTCAAAATTTGTCTTCAATTAAAACTTTCCAAAAATTCAATTATTGATTAAAACTTACCGGAAACATTAATCATGAAATAATTCCGGAAAAGCATATTTGCTTTTCATTCTTTAAAAAAGAAAATAAGTTGGAAATTTTGTTTAATATTTAAAGAAATATACAATATATAAGCATATTGAGTTTTGACCAATAATTCAACGAAGCAAAAGACGTTCGGGAAAGCTACCAATTGAAAGCTCATCAGTGATTTTATAATTTTGACTTAATTTTATTGTATCAGATTTTAAAGTAAATTATATATATCTTTGATGTGTAAAGAAAACAACAAAATTTTTAAAAGCATTTTTAAGTAAATTATATAATTTTTAAAAGCATTTTTATCAGATCTCACAGTCGAATAACGAATATTATTCATTATTTTTTATTTTTGGCCATCATCACTGTGCCAAAAAAATCATCTGATTACTCGCAAATATCACGGTTGATCAAGGGGGGAAGGATGGCCACTTTCCAAATTACATGAACAATCAATATGGGCTTACTTCCCTTTACTCATCAAAAACATGAAAATCATCGAATATTATATTTGAATAATATACCTAAATTTAAGCCAACATTTATTAATACATTTTTTTTTCAAACTCTATCATCATCATCAGCAAGCACAATTTCCTCTTCCCTAAAATGATTTTCCATTCATTTAATATTTTATTTGTCTTCTTTGTCAAAATTTTCATTGGCATTTTTCCTGTAAATTTTGCCACCCCTGTTGCTGTGCCCAATGTTCATACGAATAGTAGGAACTGAGTTGAGAAATTTATATTGTGATTAAATTTAAGATTTGCCCGTTCATAAGGTAATTACTGCGCAACACCATTTGGCCAAGGGTCGTTCCTTTTTGAACAATTTTTTGGAAATGCCAAAGCAGCAACACAAATCACCTTCAATTATACTCCATAGAAGGAGAAATCAACAGCGGCGGGCCCATTTGCTAATGGCAAATGCCTATGGCAATGGAGGTGCCAATTCCAATAATTACGATGATTTTTGGGATGATGATGAGCGTAATGAGCAAATGAATTCAGTTCCTGATGAAAGTCCAGACAGGGGGAATGGTCAGACAGAAAATGGGTGGAATAATATTATTATTATTTTTAAAATTAATTCATTTAAAAATATTGTATTTATTTTAAATTTAATTCAAATTATTAAATTTATTTAATTTTAATTAAAAATATTAAATAAATTTTATAATTTAATATTTTAATAAATTAATATAAATTTTACAGAGTTTTATTGGCTAGACAATGATGGCAATAAAGAAAATGGGAAAAGAGGTGATTTAAAAATATTTTTATTAAAAAACTAACATTTAAAATCATTAATAATTAATGAAGATTTTACGGAGGAGGAAAGAATGCGCAAAATGGACGAAATGGAAGGTCCAATTTTTCGGAGATTTTTCCACAATTTGCGCGGTGGAATGCCAAATGTCGATGCTGCCCATAGGGAATATCATGAATTAGCCGAAAAAGATTTTCAATATTTATATGAAATTCGAGAATTGATTGATAATTTTGGCAATTTTTATGGGACAAAATTGAAGGAAATTGCAAGAAAGCAGGATTTTTATGCAATTTGATTTTTTTTAATTTTCTCCTTTTTAAGAATTTTAATATAAAAATTTTTTATTTTTTTTCTTAAAAATAAAAAATTTTTGAAAAATTTAGTGCAGCGGATGCGGCCTTTGCAACATATATTTACGATCGACTTCATTCCGAACAAATTTTTTGCACATTAAAAACTCGATTGAAAAACGAATCGGTGGAAAAAATTTTGGAAACCGTGGAATTTAGCAAAATTAGGAAGGAAATGGCATATTTAAATATATTAAATTTGAAAGGAGATAACTTGGCAGAAAAAGTAAAAAATTTGGTGAAAATATTCGAAAATGGATTTGAATTTTATTCGAAAAATTTGGACAAAAGAGAATTGGAAAATTCCAACAAATTTTATAAGAAATTTGGAATCATTAAAGGACAATTGCTGAAGACAAGAAATTGTATGAATTTAATTTAAAATAAAACAAAATTTATTATAAAAAATTTAAGGGAAAAATTTTTATTAATTCCGGAATGAATTCTGATTTTCATTCCGGAAAGAATTCTGATTTTCATTCAGGAAAGAATTCTGATTTTTATTCAGGAAAGAATTCTGATTTTTATTCCGGAAAGAATTCTGATTTTCATTCCGGAAAGAATTCTGATTTTCATTCCGGAAAGAATTCTGATTTTTATTCCGGAAAAGAATTCTGATTTTTATTCAGGAAAGAATTCTGACTTTCATTCCGGAAAGAATTCTGATTTTCATTCCGGAAAGAATTCTGATTTTCATTCCGGAAAGAATTCTGATTTTCATTCCGGAAAGAATTCTGATTTTCATTCCGGAAAGAATTCTGATTTTCATTCCGGAAAGAATTCTGATTTTCATTCCGGAAAGAATTCTGATTTTCATTCCGGAAAGAATTCTGATTTTCAGTCAGGAAAGAATTCTGATTTTTATTCCGGAAAAGAATTCTGATTTTTATTCAGGAAAGAATTCTGACTTTCATTCCGGAAAGAATTCTGATTTTCATTCCGGAAAGAATTCTGATTTTCATTCCGGAAAGAATTCTGATTTTCATTCCGGAAAGAATTCTGATTTTCATTCCGGAAAGAATTCTGATTTTCATTCCGGAAAGAATTCTGATTTTCATTCCGGAAAGAATTCTGATTTTCATTCCGGAAAGAATTCTGATTTACAGTCAGGAAAGAATTCTGATTTTTATTCCGGAAAGAATTCTGATTTTCATTCCGGAAAGAATTCTGATTTTCAGTCAGGAAAGAATTCTGATTTTTATTCAGGAAAGAATTCTGACTTTCATTCCGGAAAGAATTCTGATTTTCATTCCGGAAAGAATTCTGACTTTCATTCCGGAAAGAATTCTGATTTTCATTCCGGAAAGAATTCTGATTTTCATTCCGGAAAGAATTCTGATTTTCATTCCGGAAAGAATTCTGATTTTCATTCCGGAAAGAATTCTGATTTTCATTCCGGAAAGAATTCTGATTTTCATTCCGGAAAGAATTCTGATTTTCATTCAGGAAAGAATTCTGATTTTCATTCAGGAAAGAATTCTGATTTTCAGTCAGGAAAGAATTCTGATTTTTATTCCGGAAAGAATTCTGATTTTCATTCCGGAAAGAATTCTGATTTTCATTCCGGAAAGAATTCTGATTTTCATTCAGGAAAGAATTCTGATTTTCATTCAGGAAAGAATTCTGATTTTCAGTCAGGAAAGAATTCTGATTTTTATTCAGGAAAGAATTCTGATTTTCAGTCAGGAAAGAATTCTGATTTTTATTCCGGAAAGAATTCTGATTTTTATTCCGGAAAGAATTCTGATTTTTATTCAGGAAAGAATTCTGACTTTCATTCCGGAAAAGAATTCTGATTTACATTAATAACCCTACGGAAATAACGACATTATTTTCGCTAAATTAAAAATAAATTTAAATTATTTAACAGTTTTTGAACATTTGGCCGATTTATTGAAAGATACTGAAAATTTATGGGTGAAGAGTAATTTGACGTCCACCATATTGGGGGAATTATTGCAATCGGCGGCACATTGTCCTGAGCAAAAAGAATTAATCAAAATGAGGAATATTCTTGAAAATTTAAATTAACAAATAATTCTCGAGTCGAGACGAGATTATTTTGTATTTATTTATTTTACATCTTATAATTCCAAAATTTTATAAAATTTTCAATTTTTTTTCGGATTTCACGGAATAAACAAATTTTTATTCAAAAATATGTACTTTTTGCTTAATTTTATTATTGTTATTGTTTTTTATTCTTGGCAATTTCCGTTTCATAAGATCATATTTGTTGTTGTTATTGTTTTGGTTATTTCCATTCTATTTGATCATATTTTCCTTCATATGATTTCAATCAAATCATCCATCTTTTTATCTCCACCCTTTATTTGGGCATTGGCCAAAGGAATTTTACGCTCGCATTTGTTTTTAGCCAATGAAGCTGCTGTGGCCATTGTAAGAGAAAATGAGCCAATTGTTTGGTGAGCCTTGAACGCAAGGAATTCATTTAGGGAGCTATAGAGATGAAAAAAGGCAGAATTGTGACCAATGAGGAAATGTTTTCCATTCTATTATCTTCAATTTTGATTTTATTCAAGCCATCCACCCTTTTCCTTTCTCTTTCTATAAGCCATTATATTTGGGATTGGCCAAAGGTATTTGTGCCACCGCTGGGCTCGGATTGCTCGACAATTTTTTTTGAACCAAGGAAAATGCTTGCCATTAGAGAAGGGGAAATTGTGCCAGGGAAGTGCCCGGAAATGTTTTGAGGAGAGAATTCATTTGGGAAGCTCTAGAGGTGAAATTAAGCTAGATAAGAGGGAACAGGTGAAACCAATGAGGAAATGGAAAATGAGAGATTTAGAGGAAAAAAATATTGGGCAATTTTAGGAGCTTTTCCTTTTTATCAAATCACCTTCGTCATCCATCCTTTTACCTCCCTTTTCTATAAGCCATCATCTAGAATTGGCAAAAGGCATTTGGACCAAGGCTTGCTTCTCGGACCGCTCGCCCAATTTGTGTTTTGGGCCAAGGAAGTTGCCAACAGCCATGAAAAATGCGCGGAATTGATGAAGGAAACTAAGCTATAGGAGGGGGGAATTGAGCGCGCAATGAGGAAATGGAAAATGAAAAATGCAGAGAAAAGAAATATTGGCCAATTTGAAGAGGACCTTTTTTTGTTCCATCCGGTCGCCCTTCAATTCATATGATTTTATTCAAGTCATCCATCCTTTTACCTTTCTCTTTTTAAAAGAACCTTTATTTGGGCATTGGCCAAATTTCCTCCGTTTGCCTTTCAAACCTCTCGCTCTATTTGTTTTGAGCCAAGGAAGCTGTCAGCCATTGGAAAGGAAAATGCGCGGAAATGTTTTTAGGAGAGAGAATTTATTTGGAATGTTATAGATAGGGAAAAAAGGCAGAATTGTGCCAAGAAGAATGGAAAAAAGAAAGATCTAGAGAAAAATATCGGGCAAAGTGAACTTTGGAACGGAATGAGTTTTGCGTGATGCCATCAAAAATCACTCGTTACCAAAAATCCGGAAGGCCTCCCCTTTTCACTTTTAAGGAATTTTCATTATTAGCAAATTTAAGGACATTCATAAAAGATCCAATAAATTAATTTTGGCATTTGGCACTTTTCCTTTTGCTTCCACTATTTGTTACAAAACAGGGACGGCATTATTTTTAATTTTTAAAGAATTTAATTATTGAAAATTGTAAGGTGAATTTCCGAAATGGAGCAAATTATTTTTGGTACTTTTTTCCTTTTACATTTTTCCCCTTTCCTACAACTTTTTTGTCAGCAACAAAAAAAAATGTTTAATTTTTTGATGATCTATCTTCCCTAAATTAAGCCATTTGGAATATTCCTCTGCCCTTTCAATGTGTTCCCTTCCAATATTTTTGTTGATTTTGGCTACTTTCTGGTCGAATTTTTATTTCGCTTCTGCACCATTAACTTCTGTTCCCATCGACGGAGTGCCTGTTGCAAAATCGCGTAATAATTTTTTTAAAAAATTGTTGAATTTTAAATAATTTCAAAATTTAATTTTAATATTTTATATTAAAAAAATAAATAAAAATTGATTATAAATTAGAAAAATCAAAAAGTTTTTCATTATTTATTAAATTTAAGATTTGCCAATTACCCACGGCATTTTCGGACAATCTGGCATTGTTAAAACTCGGCCTAGAGCAAATTTATCATTGAAAACACAAACACATGCAAATTTCCCCTCAATGTCCGTCAATTCGAATGGCCGCAGGGATTCGACGATTATGAGAGGGGCGGCTAAAGGGAACAATCCATTATCAACCGGCTATGAAATGTTTCCCAAAATCCATAAAAAGAAACATTCGATGATGGTAAAGGCGAAGGCGAATTCAGCACCGGACGAATCGGATTCGGAGGATTCGGCCATTTGGGAATGGAATCCGCCCGGATTTGGAATTGGGGGATGGCAATTTCCAAATCAATGGTTGATGAAGAAAAATCAGCCAAATAGTGAGGAATTTGAAAGAAGGCACATTGAAAACGGGAATGGTGAGAAAAAGGGGTCGATGAAATGTACAAAGATGAAAATAAATTATTATAAGGAAAAATGTTTTTTGAAGAATCTCCTCGAAATCTTTATATATTGGTCTAGCTGATTTTGGGAATCTCTGCTTCTAGATGTAGTATAGACCCGAGAATAGGTTCATTCGATTCAATATGGTCGATTTAGTTTAAGAAATTTCAATTTCAAACCAATCTGAACATATTTTAGAAAATCGAACCATTGTTTAAACCCAAACCGGTTTTGGTTTACTAACTTTTTCCAACTCAGCAAGGCCAATTTAGTTTATGGAATTCCAATTACAGACCAGTCTAAGCATGTTTTAGAAAACTGTGGTATCTTTAAACCCAAATCAGTTTTGGTTTACAAACTTCTGCCTAAGCCCCAATATTTATTTAAAATTGAATTTTCATAGACTAAATCACTTAATCGATCATGCCAAGTCGAATTAGCCCATTCTCAAGTTTCTGAGTGATTTAGAAGACAAGAAGATTTCTAAAATCGGCTGGCTAAAGACCCTGGTATTTTCCGGGAAAGGCCAATTTTCAAAATAGGGTGCAACATATCTAACAAAAAAACACACTTCAAAATAAAAATTATTATTAAATATATTTCCTTATAAAAAATTCAGAAGAAAAGGGCCATGGTCGATATGGAAAAAAGTTGTCAAAAGTTGAGAATAAAAAGAATTTTAATGAAGCAAAGTGGAAGAATTATAAAATGGAAAGAAAAGATGAAGAAAATGGAAGAATTCTAGCAAAGAATTTCAATGAGGAATGGATAAAAAGGGAAAGGGCCAAGGAAGTAGGCCGAAGGTCTGGGCCAATTCTAGAGGAATTCTTGCAAAAAATGCGATCCGGTGTGAATGCTGCTAAAATTGCCTACTCGGAACATCCGGAATTTTCGGTGGAGGATTCTGACCATTTGCATGCAATTTTGGATATATATTGGTTTTATGGGAATTTGAACTTGGATAAACACACAGTCAACAAACAGTGAGTGTTGGGGGATGGGCTGCAAATTTCGGCCAATATTATTTATAATAAACTTTCTATTTCTATCTATTAAAAAATATTTAATATAAGTGGATTAGGCTCTTTCAAGAGAAAATTTTGATATCAAAATGATTAATTAAATCATAATTAGTCTGAAAATTATGGTCAAAAATCTGTCAATATAGAGAGTGAGTTTGGGGAAGGGGATTGCGCATTTAGGCAATATCTCAAAAATCTTTTTAGTTATTAATAAAATTATCAAATCATTGGATTAATCCAGAGGTGCCAGATTTTTTTTTCAGAAATCAGACAAATTGTTCCCAAAAATCAGATTTGGGGGTCAAAAATCAGATTTTCGCCTTACGCTATTAAAAATGCTTTAAACATGTTTATAAATTTTTTATTCAGTAAAAATGTAAACAAATCATTCTTGCGCTCCCTACAAAAAATTTTGCCCGCGGCAGCGAAAAATTTGGATTTGTAATGGCCGCGCAGCGAAAATTTAGGTCTAAAAATGGCCTCAATAGGTGAAAATTTAAGCCAAAAATGGTCCCGATAGGCGAAAATTTCAGTCTAAATTAGCCGCGCAGCGCAAAATTTTAATAATTTCGACAAAATTGGCCAAAATAAGGCTTTATAAGCCTGCGAAATTTAAAATTCCAAAAAATCAGACAATCGGGTCAAAATCAGGACAAATCTGAGAAATCAGGACATTTTCATTTTCTCAGATTTGACTCTTCAAAATCAGGACAAATCTGAGAAATCAGGACATCTGGCACCTCTGGATTAATCAAAATGGTGGATTTAATAGATCAAAAAATTAATATTTTTATCTATGTATTTTTACATTTTTTCAACAGTGCCACCGATGCGGCCTTTGCCCGTGCCATTCTGTATTTGCTGAATCGAAATTATGTATTATGTACGGAAGTTGGTAAACTAAAAAATGAAAGGTAGGAATTAGGAAAATGCATTTTAATAGAAAAAAAATTTGGCCAAAATATGACAGAATAATTATTTAATTTATTATTTGTTATCTATCCCTGATGAGTCCAATTCCTTTAACAAATTTAATTATGACCAAATTTTAAGAATAAAAAATGTTAAAAATAATCAAAGTAAAAAGAGAGAAAAATATTTATAAATTTTTATTTAATTTTTTTTATAATATCAAATTTTTCCATGTAATTTTCAGTGTTGAAGGAAAGGGAAAAACACGATTATTAATGGCCGAAAATATGTTAGAAAATTATTTATATTGGCCCGGTTTTGTGAATCAAGTTGGATGGTTGAATTGGCACAATTTGGGTGGACAAAATTTTGTTGAAAATCTCCAAAAAATGGCCGAAATATTCGAAAATGCGTTGAAATTCTATGAAATAGATTTGTTGAATGATGAATTGGAAAGGAATCAGGAAATTTTGGAGGATATTGAGAGGACAAAAAATCGATTGAAATCCACACAAAAATGTGAGAAAATATTTATAATATTTTTGATACCAAAATTCCATTAATGAGCCCATTATTTAGTGGAGGCACCCGAAAGTTTATTTTTCTGCCTCCCTGCTGCTGGAATGGATTCATAAGAATGTGGTTAAATAACTATAGTTAAATGTCTTGGTAATTTGATCAAGGGCAATTAACTAGGTTAAATTACCATCAATTCCATTCAAAAGAAAATTTAAAAAATGACCATGTGATAATGGTAAACCATCATTTTATGAACTGGTACTGGTAGTTTAAGGACTGTAAAATTATATTTTATAACCTTGAATAATCTAAACCTAATCCTACTTTATCCTAAACTTCATCAGGACCTTGCCTTACCTATCTAACCTACTCCAACAATCCTGCATCGTGCAGCAGGATTTAGTGTAGAGCAGGATTAGGTTTAGGTTAGGTTAGTATTATGTTAAAGATTGGGCCTTAAAAGGATAGGATGGAATTAGGTTTGTTAAGTTACCAGGGGAGTCAGTCAAAATTATAAATTTCGGGTACCTAATCCATTAAATTTTTGCCTCCTCCTATAATTAACTTGGCTGTTGGAACTCATTCTCTTGGACATATCTCGAGAAGGAAGTTACTAATTCTGGAAGGAGATATGCCATTTGAAAGCCATGAATGCCCTCTAAAAAGGGAATTTTTATTTTTTTAAACTTCCAACAATTTATAAAATAAGCGGATTTTCCTCAAAGCTCCAAAAAATTCGAGTTTATTATATCCAATGACATGTAATTTTTAAAAAGATAGATTTTCTAAAATATAAAAAAGGAAAAATATAAAGGACACTTTAGGCTTTCAAATGGAATATTATTTATTATCTTCTCGGATTGGCTATTGCCTCCTTGAATTATAATCTTAAAATAACTCGGCTTTCAAATCGAAATTTTCCAATTCTCCAGCCGTTTAAAAAATTTTTTAATTTGATTTTTTTAAGTTCTACTAAATTTGGCTAAAATCGTGAATGTCACTGACGAATTGAGTGAGGAAAAAAGAGGAGAGATTTCACCGGAAATGTTCAAACAATTATTGGAATCCATTGGACATTGTTTTTGAGGCAAAAACTAAATCGACAAAATTTTTTGAAATTATTTCATTCATAAACTTTAAATTCTTATTATTAAATATTTTATAAAATTTTTATATAAAAATTAAATGTAAAACTTTTTATATGTTTTGATAAATATTTACGGAAGCCACAATAATAAACGATTATTTTATAAATTATTTTAAATTCTACTTTTTGAACTGTAGCCAAAAGAATGGCTCTGGTGTTCGCCAAATATAAAAATAAAATAAAATGAGCAATGGACATAATAGCAAATATGGCTATAATTTTGAAAATAATCAACATATTGTTTTTTTTTCATATTTAAAAGAATAATGAAGAAAAGAAAAAAATGAATATTTCCATCAAAAAATGATAGAAAAATGCTAAATGAATTTTATTTAATATATTTCTAACTAAAGCTTTATTTACATTTTTATGAGGATTTACAAATAATAAATCAGTTTTTATTCAAAATAATATTTAAAATAGATATTAAAATTATAAGAAAAATAAATGAAATTGAATATTTTAAAAATCACTGCAATGCACTTTTCCTTCCGTCTTAATCTTAATCCAATCACAAAATTGTCCATCAATTTTGGTATAATAAACTAAATATTTGGAATTTAAAAATTAAGATCTTTCAAACATGGATAAGGTGGGTCCTTCAAAGATTCCCTTAAAAATCCTCCATTAGCAATGCCAAAAGTGAACCAAGTTCCATTTACGGAAGACATCATTGGGCCACCGCTATCACCCTTAAAAAGAAAAAAAATTTATTTTAATTTTGTTTATTTTAACCTTTTGTATGTGTGAATTATCCAATCCCTGCAAACAATAACAAGGTTTAATTTCTTTTTCGATTTTCTCAATTTCTTGTTCCTTTTCAATTCCTTCGATCGCAAGCGACAAACATATTCCATTATCAATTATTTTTGCCTTCGATTCTTGCAGAATGTTGATTTGTTCCGGAATCGGTCCAGAGCTAAAATTAAATTTTTTTTTAAATTTATTTTTTTAACAATTATTTTATTATTTTATAAACTTATTAAATTTGTCAATCTTTACGAATTTTGTGGTCTCAAATTTTTAAAATTTTCAACAATTTTTTTTCCTGATTTTCGAGAGTGCTGAACACGAATCTGACATCCTTTTCGGGTACTTTCCCATTATCTAGGGGGCAAAGTCAATATCTGGAGGGCAGAGTCATTATGTGGGGGGGGGGGGGGGGGGGGGGGGGGGGGGGGGGGGGGGGGGGGGTGGGGGGGGCTCCTTAAAAATAGCCTGTGCCCCCCAAATACAAATAATGACTATGCCCCCCCCCCCCCCCACATATTGACTTTGACCTCCACAGGCCCCAGCAGATAATGGGAAAAACCCCTTTTCGTTATATATCATGCCATCTTGGTAAGATATTGCCGATTTCAACCATGAAAATATTGAAAAGGAGCAATTAATATGAAAATCAAAAATTATTTATGAAAATCGATCTGAGTTCTTCCTTGGCATTTTTATGGTAAAGTAGCGATATCTTACCAATATGGTAAAATATAACAAAATTGATGTCATATTCGTATTTTACACCCTTGAAAACCCACAGAAAACTATGTAAAAAATTAAATTTTTTTGGCACCAAAATTCGTACGGAATACCTTAAATTTAATATAATATTTATATATATATATATTACGTAGCGTTCTCATAATCCATTTCTATAAAAATAAAAATATTATTTTATTATATTAAATTTCAGTCCTCTAACCTTGTGTAAGGCCCCATCCAGCCAGGTGAACAATTTTCTCATTTTTCAATTCAAAATTAGCCAAACAAATTGATCTGATATTTTCACTAAATTTCAATTGCTTGGAAAGCTGAATTTTAATCGATTATTAATTATTTATTAAATATTTATTACTTTTATTAAAGCCACATCCAAATTTTCATGGAAAATCGCATTTTCCGGCTTTTCTTCAATATTTTGCATTGCTAGATTGAAATCGAAATGACCAGCAAAAATTTTCATTCCAAGTAATTTGGTTTTAACTATTTGATTAGTCCAAGGATGTCTTTCAAGCTAAAAAATTTGTTAAAGTTAATATAATTTTTTTGGCAGTTAAAAAACAAACAAACAACTTTAAAAAATATATTTAAAAGATATTATTTAAATTTGCTCTGATTATTTCAAAATTGATCCGGCTTTCCTGGCTTATACGCAGGGTTCTCATATGTATTTTATTTAAAGAGTTGTACTTTATTTGGGCTATCGTGTACTTTATGTACTTTTTTTTTCTATTAAATTATAAAAATAATAAAAAAATTTTCGCTGCGGGTCATTTTTGGGTTAAATTTTTTGCTGCGCGGCTAATTTTTCAATTTTGACTTTCTAATTTTTTTTTTTGCCTACGGCTCGAAAAATTGTAAAATTTTTTCTGAAAAAACGTATAATTCTCTCCTGGTTGATCCCTTCTTGCTCATTTATAATAAAAAAACTTAATTAAAAAAATTTAATCAATTTATTTTAGCTTAAAACCAAAATCTTTATTTTAACCCTGAAATCTTTATTTTCAAGGCGAATGTATTTTTTTTTTTGAAAAAAATCTGAGAACCCTGCTTATAAAGGGTTTTTCCTGAATGAGATTGAGGGCTCATTCGAAAGAGCTCGAAAAACTGAGTTGATCTAGGGGTGAAAGAAATTGTCTGCTGGATGTCAGTTAAAAAAGTTATGGAATCAAAAAATTGAAAAAATGAAGAGTCTTTCTCCCCCTTTGATAGCAACTCGAAAATGTTTTTGAAATTTTTTACGGTCAAATTATAGCTGATTCGATGCGTATCGATGAGAGTTGTCGGAATCTGCCATTGGTTTCCACTTAAAACTCGAAAATAAGAAGTTAGAGCAATTTTTTCAGAAATAGGGCTAAGATTAGGATTAGGGTCAGAGTTAGAGCTTAGGGGATTGGAACATATGAATTTTAAAAAAGGTATTCCGGGGTATAATTTCGCCAAAAAATAAAATTCTATGTCGCACGGAAAAATGCGCAACTTTGTATAAAAATTGCCAGGTAACTCGTCGCAACTTCTCCCACACCTAGATCGACTAAATTTTGCGAACTCTATAGAATGAGCTATCACATTCGTCCAAATAAGTCCACCAGGAAAATACTCACTCAGGATACGTAAGAAATTCATTGATCCAATCGTATTAAATTTAGTATTTACTTACATTAACCTGGAGGCAATGTGCCGCAGTTAACACAAAATTGGGGTGAATGATTGCTCCACTACATTTTGAAGGGAATTCTGTTATTTTCACGCCCTGATCATTTGTTAACGAATAATTCACTTCAATTGCCACTAGCCATGGCCATTTTGTTCCATCTGAAATACTTTGTCCATGCGAGATCAATGCTTCTCTATGATGATGTTTTTTCTATAATAATTTATAAAATTAAAACGACTAAAAATATCGATAAATTTGCAATAAAAAATGTACAAACTGAACCTAAAATTTTGATAATGGATATATTTTAGAAATAATTTAAAAAGACAAAAAATCAAAATCAGATTTAGTTAAAAACACAAAAAATCAGAATTAGTTAAAAACACAAAAAATCAGAATTAGTTAAAAACACAAAAAATCAGAATTAACTAAAAACACAAAAAATCAGAATTAGTTAAAAACACAAAAAATCAGAATTAACTAAAAACACAAAAAATCAGAATTAGTTAAAAACACAAAAAATCAGAATTAACTAAAAACACAAAAAATCAGAATTACTTAAAAACACAAAAAATCAGAATTAGCTAAAAACACAAAAAAATCAGAATTAGTTAAAAACACAAAAAATCAGAATTAACTAAAAACACAAAAAATCAGAATTAGTTAAAAACACAAAAAATCAGAATTAACTAAAAAGTCAAAAAATCAGAATTAACTAAAAACACAAAAAATCAGAATTAGTTAAAAACACAAAAAATCAGAATTAACTAAAAACACAAAAAATCAGAATTAGTTAAAAACACAAAAAATCAGAATTAACTAAAAACACAAAAAATCAGAATTAGCTAAAAACACAAAAAAATCAGAATTAGTTAAAAACACAAAAAATCAGAATTAACTAAAAACACAAAAAATCAGAATTAGTTAAAAACACAAAAAATCAGAATTAGTTAAAAACACAAAAAATCAGAATTAGTTAAAAACACAAAAAATCAGAATTAGTTAAAAACACAAAAAATCAGAATTAGCTAAAAACACAAAAAAATCAGAATTAGTTAAAAACACAAAAAATCAGAATTAACTAAAAACACAAAAAATCAGAATTAGTTAAAAACACAAAAAATCAGAATTAACTAAAAACACAAAAAATCAGAATTAGTTAAAAACACAAAAAATCAGAATTAACTAAAAACACAAAAAATCAGAATTAGCTAAAAACACAAAAAAATCAGAATTAACTAAAAAGTCAAAAAATCAGAATTAACTAAAAACACAAAAAATCAGAATTAACTAAAAACACAAAAAATCAGAATTAACTAAAAACACAAAAAAATCAGAATTAACTAAAAAGTCAAAAAATCAGAATTAACTAAAAACACAAAAAATCAGAATTATCCGAATTAGTTTATTTGTTTAATTATATTTTTTTTCACTTTTGTCTGCATATATTTTAAATAAAATTCAAAAAAAACCTCCGTTAACTTTGTACGACATCTTTTCCCACATTGTTCTAAATGGATTTGTTTAAATTTAAAATTAAAAAAAATAGTAAGTAACCCTCATTTGATATGTCAAATTCACAAGATACATCTTTGCATTCAATCGAAATTGTTTGATTAGTTGAATTTGCTTTTGGCACCACCACACACTCTTTTGGCCGATGAATTCGAAAATGATCTGCTGTTGAAAAAGTAATATCCAACAAAACATGCCATTGATGCTGAATTTATAGTTTAGAATAATTACATTAAAGAAGCAATTTTTGCTCCATTTTTTATTTTTTAACCCAACACTAGTTTTTGTCATCTAATAAAATCAGAAGCCGATTTTAAACTCTATAAATCTTATACCAATTAGTAGATCTCATCGAGAAGCATCGAATGTTATATAAAATATCAGGTTTTGGCCCAAAAATGTTTAAAAAATAAAATTGGAAATATGATTTAAATGGTTTAACTCGCTCACTTTTGATTTAAAGTTTAAACTATGAGAAATATTTATGACGAAAGAAATGTCCTATTAAGATATACCGATTGATAAGGTTTATAAGGGCTAAAACCGGTTTCTGATTTATTAAAAGTCAAAAAATACTTTTGAAGTAAAAATTTGCCCTCCAAAAATTAATATTCTGGTCAATTAAAAATCTTTTTACCGAATTTTTTTGAAGCATTTTATTTCCGTTGTAGAGAGAAAAATTTTGTTGTTCTGTATCACCATACTCTGTTACATTTATTTCTTCCATTTTTTCATCATCATCAATTTGATAAAAAATTCGTACATTTTTTGTTTGGAATTGAATGCGAAAAAAATTCATTGTTGTCGAGTGAAATTTTATCAATTTTCTATTTGAATGTAAATATAATTAATTATTGGTATTATTTTTACTTCATTTTTATACCATACTTTATTTTTTACCCCAAAAAGTAGTGTTTTCTGAATTCTAATAAATCAGAAAACTATTTTAGACTTTACAAACAGAATACCAATTTGTAGATTTCATATGCATCTTTTTACCTATACAATTCTTAATTTAAATAGAATTTGGCAGAGTTAAGCCATTTAAGGCATATTTATAATTTTTGGTTTTAAACACTTTAATTTTATGTCAAAAATTGAATATTTTATATATCATTCGATGAGATCTACAAATTGGTATAAGATTTATAGTATCTTAAAAACAAATACTGCTAAAATAATAGAATTAGTAATCAAAAATTACTTTGTAAGAATAAAAATTTGTGGTAAAAAATAAAAAATTGGGTAAAAATTGCCTTTAAAAATTAATTATTTTTTTAGGTGCTAGGTCGATTCCACAATGGTGCAAATAAGGGCGATTCCACAATGGTACAAATATAAAGTTTTAAAGTTTTTGGCTTCTAATAAATCAGAAACCGGTTATAAACCCTACAAACCTTATATCATTTTGTATCATCGAGACGCATCGATTGGTATATAATTTGTCAAGATTTGGTCAAAATAAAAGAGTATTAAACCATTTTTCCAGATTTTGGTTTTAAACTTTCTTATGTTGGGCCAAAAGTTAACTTATTATATACCAATCGATGGGTCTCGATGAGATCTACAAAATGATTTAAGGTTTGTGGGGTCTAAAACCAGTTTCAGATTTATTAGAAGCCAAAAACTTTATATTTGCACCATTGTGGAATCGACCCGGACGTTTTTTTTATTTCAATTTGACCTCATTTCTTCTGCAATGAACGAAAATGAAATACTCAATTCCAAAGTTTCATGATCCTTCAAGCAAAAAACAATACTAAAACCGTGCCAATTTTCCATGCACACATTCCAATTCCAAATTTCGTTGTTATTTTTATTCACAATCTTAATAAATATAAGTATAATTTATTTTATTTCAATTTATTTTGTAAAATACTCTGTATTGAGGTTTCACAAATTCACTGGAACTCTCATAACAGAACAAAAATCTGAAATTGAATAAAATTGTGTTTATTTATTTGAATAATTCCCCTCTCTTACGATAAGCATTTATTATTTGTTGTTTCAGCCAAAAGCAATTCCCTGAATTTAGAAAATCGAAAATCCACATTGAAAAATGTAAATGATCCATTTCCGGCGGAACATTGTCCATCAAACGGTAAAGTAATTCTGTTAGAAATTCAACTTTTTATAAAAATTTGAATTTTATTTTTTTATTTAAATAACTTTAGTCAAACCTCTTTTAATTCCAAATTATTAGAAGGTGAAAAATTAGTCAAATTTCTCTTTTAATCAAAATTCATTTTTATAGTACAAAACTTAAGAAAATGTCGGAAGAAAATTGTTCGATGAACAATGATTATAAAATTTATAAAAATCAAAATTTTAGGGTGATTGTGATTTTTGGCCTAAAAATTTTACATATATTATTATAGTTCATTTGATGCATAATTGGAAAAAATAATAAGGTTTTCATTTTTACAAAGCTAGAAAAAATTTTCTCATAAATTACCTTAATTTAAAGTGTTAAACCAATTGAATTTCTTTACATTAGAAAAATAATTTGTGTTTTTTTTTTTGAAATTTTTCAAACTTTTCTCTGCACATTTGATGGGGATTGCGGATGGGAATTAAAAGAGGTTTTACGGTTAATAAATAAATTCTTATTAGTGGAAGATGAAGATACGGTTCATTAGCAAATTGATTCAAGTTCCCCGGCAGGCAAATCATCCAAACCAAAATTGCCGCCAGAAAAATATTATTTACGCACAAATAATTTGATGTCATTTTCTAAAGAAAAATTAAATAATAAAATTATATTTGAAAAAATTATCGTGAATGAAAATTTATTAAATTAATAAAAATTTATTATAAAAACCAATGAATCATCTGAATCTCAAATTATTAAATTCACATTGATGAGTAACGAATTTTTAATATTTATTTAGTAAAATTGATTTGGGTAATATTTA
Source organism: Pratylenchus scribneri (assembly GCA_030063045.1). Lineage (NCBI taxonomy): Eukaryota > Metazoa > Nematoda > Chromadorea > Rhabditida > Pratylenchidae > Pratylenchus > Pratylenchus scribneri. The sequence goes on from JAQSEB010000168.1 coordinate 107,512, forward strand.
TAAGAGATTTTGGATTTATAAATTGAAATCAATAATCAAAAAATAAATTATCCAAATTTTTAGATATCGGAATGTACGGAATCCCATTCGGTACTTTTCGGTATCCCGAATCAGTATTAATTCGATAATGAAGAAAAAAAATTTAAATAATTTCCATTAACCAATCAATGATAGAAAATGCTAAATGAATTTTTAATTAATTATATTTTATTTAAATTATTTTTAACTAAAGTTTATTACATTTTTTATGAGGATTTACAAATATTAAATCAATTTTTATTCAAGGTAATATTTAAAAATAGATATTAAAATTATAAGGAAAATAAATGGAAATTGGAATGGAATGATTATATTTTAATTTTAAAAATCACTGCAATGCACTTTTCCTTCCGTCTTAATTTTAATCCAATCACAAAATTGTCCATCAATTTTGGTATAATAAACTAAATATTTGGAATTTAAAAATTAAGATCTTTCAAACATGGCAAGGGTGGGTCATTCAAAGAGTCCCTTAAAAATGTCATAGAAGCAATGCCAAAAGTGAACCAAGTCCAAGTTCCATTCACGGAAGCCATCATTGGGCTACCGCTATCACCCTTATAAGAAAAAAAATTAAAATTTATTCAAATTTCGTATATTTTAATCAACCATCTGTATTGTTGAATTATCAATTCCTTGCAAACAATAGCTAGCTTTGCTGATTTCTTCTAGGATTTTCACAATTTTTTCAAGCTCTTCTTCCGACTTTCCTCTAAAAAACTCTAAAATTGCATCGGTTGCAACCGACAAACATTCTCCATTATCAATTATTTTTGCCATCGATTCATGCAGAATTTTTTCATCTTCTCGAACAGATGGGCGGCTAGAATTACAAAAATATTTTAAATTCAATTTCAATAATTATAAAAATAACTGTTTATAACATTTTTTTTTATTTTTTATCGCACTTTTTATTACCCCAAAAGTAGTTTTTGATATCTAATAAATCAGAAAACAATTTTAGACTCTACAAACTTTATACCATTTTGTAGATCCCACCGAGATGCATTGAATAGTATATATTTTGTCATGGTTTGGATATCATTAAATGGCATTAAACGGTTTAAACCAATTTTGGTTTGGTCAACAATTAAAGGTATTAAACGGTTTAAACCAATTTTGGTTTGGTCAACAATTAAAGGTATTAAACGGTTTAAACCAATTTTGGTTTGGTCAACAATTAAAGGTATTAAACGGTTTAAACCAATTTTGGTTTGGTCAACAATTAAAGGGTATTAAACGGTTTAAACCAATTTTGATTTGGTCAACAATTAAATGGCATTAAACGGTTTAAACCAATTTTGATTTGGTCAACAATTAAAGGGTATTAAACGGTTTAAACCCATTTTGGTTTGGTCAACAATTAAAGGGTATTAAACGGTTTAAACCCAATTTTGGTTTGATCAACAATTAAAAGGTATTAAACCGTTTAAACCATATTTCCACTTTTTAATTTTAAAGATATAAATTTTAAGCCTAAAATTGATATTTTATATGACATTCGATGCGACTTGATGAGATCTAGACAAAACTTCTTTTGTATTAAAAATAAAAAAAAGAGAGACAAAAATTTTCGTTCAAATAAATTATCTGATTAAAATTAAATATAATAATATTATTAATTATTTATTACGTAGCGTCAACAGAATCCATTTCTAAAAAATAATTATATTATTTTGTAGTAAATTTCAATCCTCCTGACCTTCTTTAAAGCCCCATCCAGCGACATGTACAATTTTATCTTTTTGCAATTCAAAATTAGCCAAACAAATTGACCTAATGTTTTCATTGAATTTTAATGGTTGGGAAAGCTGAAATAATATATATTATTAATATGTTGAAATATAAGTAGTAATAAATATTACTTTTATTAAAGCTACATCCATATAAAGGAATCTTTCTTTTAAGTAGTATTTTTCAGAATTTTCATGGACAATCACAGTTGCAGGATTTTCTTCAATAATTTGCACAGTTGGATTGGATATATCGAAATGACCAGCATAAATTTTAACTCCAAGTAATTTGGTTTTAACTATTTGATCATTCCGATGTGACTAAAAAAATTATTAAAAATTAACATAATTATTTGTCAATTAAAAGAACCATAAAAAAATGTAAAACTATATCATTATTTTTGCTATGATTATTTCAAAAATTAAATCATATTATTTTCTAAAATTTTAAAAAATATTTTTAAATTTATTTACTTACAATTTCCTTAACAATGCAATGTGCCGCAGTTAGCACATAATTACAGTGAATGATTGCGCCAGTACATCGTGAAGAGGATTCTGCTATTTCCATATCCTGTTCATTTATTACTGCAAAAGTCATTTTCATTGCTACCATCCATGGCCATTTTGTTGCATCCATAACACTTTGTCCACGCGATATCAATGCTTCTTTATGATGTTGTTTCTAAAATATATAAAAGTTAAATTTAATGACTCAAAAAATATTTCGAAAATATGCAGAAAAATATTTAGCAGTTGCATTTACTAAAAACGCAAAAAAAGGTAATCCTAAAGAATCCGTATCCCTAAAATAAAGACAAGAAATGGACTATACGGAGCTAGAGATGAATATGGGAAATTATATAAATCAAAAGAGGCAGAATTAAAATCAGAATAGGCGAAATTAAAAATCAGAACAGGCGGAATTAAAAATTAAAATAACAGGTGGGAAAAAAATCAGAATTAACTAAAAACACAAAAATCAGAATTAACTAAAAACAAAAAAAATCAGAATTAATTAAAAACACAAAAAATTCCGAAATCAGAATTAGCTAAAAACACAAAAAATCCAAATTAATTAAAAACACAAAAAATCAGAATTAACTAAAAACACAAAAATCAGAATTAACTAAAAACACAAAAATCAGAATTAATTAAAAACACAAAAATCAGAATTAGCTAAAAACACAAAATATCAGAATTAACTAAAAACACAAAATATCAGAATTAACTAAAAACACAAAATATCAGAATTAACTAAAAACACAAAACTTCAGAACAATCCGAATTTTTTAATTACATTTTCTTCACTTTTGTCTGCATATTTTTTTAAAATAAAATTCAAAAAATAACCTCATTACGAAATCTTTTTCCACATTGTTCTTAATTTGTTTAAATATAAAAATTTAAAGAATGCATAAAAAATGATTACCTTCGCACATATTTTTGCATTCAATCATAATTGTTTGATTAGTTGTATTTGTTTTTGGCACACACATTTCTGAATGATGAATTTGAAAATGGCCTTTTGAAATTGAAATATCATTTTCGTCATTTTGATCATTTCCCTTTTGTTGAATTTTTTTGAATAAAGCAATATCCAAAAAAACATGCCATGGATACTGAATTTATAGTCAATTATAAATTAATATTATGTTCAATTAAATATCTTTTTACCGAATCTTTTAGAAACATTTTATTTCCATTATAAAGCGAAATACTTTGTTGACCACCACTATATCCTATATAATATTCATCAATGTATTTTGCCACAAATAATTCTTGCATTTTTTCATCATCATCAATTTGATAAGAAATTTGAACAAGATTTGGTTGGAATCGAAAGCGAAAAAAATTCATTGTCGAGTAAAATTTTACCAATTTTCTATTTGAATATAAATATAATTAAATTATTGAATTATTTTTATTTCAAATTGACCTCATTTCTTCTGCAATGAACGAAAATGAAATACTCAATTCCAATGTTTCACGATCCTCCAAGCAAAAAATAATACTAAAACCATGCCAATTTTTCATGCACAAATTCCAAATTTCTTTGCTATTATTATTCACAATCTTAATAAATATATATATAATTTATTTTATTCAAATAAAATACTTTGAATTGAGGTTTCACAAATTCACTGGAACTCTCATAACAGAACAAAAATCTGAAAAGAATAAAAATGTGTTTATTTATTTGAAAAATTCTCCTCTCTTGCTTTAAGCATTTTTTATATGTTGCTTCATTTCGATTGGCCAAAAGCAATTCCCGGAATTTAGAAAATCGAAAATCCACATTGAAGAATGTAAATGATCCATTTCCGGCGGAACATTGTCCATCAAACGGTAATTTAATTTCAGTTCTGTTAAAATTTGATTTTTTTTATAATTTAAGATTTAATAAAATAAATAAATTCTTATTAGTGGGACATACGGTTCATCAACGAATTGATTTAAGTGCCCTCGGCAAATCATCAAAATCAAAATAACTTCCAGAAAAATATGATTTAAGAAAAAATAATTTGTTGACATTTTCCAAGGAAAAAATAAAAAAAGTAATATAATAAAATTATATTTGAAAAAATAATATTATTATGATATTATTGATGAATGTAAATGAGAATTTATGAAATTAATAAAAATTTATTAATAACCAATGAATCATCTGAATCACAAATTATTAAATTCACATTGATGAGTAACGAATTTTTAATATTTATTTAGTAAAATTGATTTGGGTAATATTTAGGAGAGATTTTGGATTTATAAATTGAAATAAAAGAATTAAAAATAAATTATCCAAGTTTTTAGTTATCGAAATGTACGGAATCCCGTTCGGTAATTTTCGATATCCCGAATCAGTATTAATTCGGTAATTCCAAACGGAATCCCGACCGATGTCTTAACATCGGTTTTTTCGGTTTTGAGTTAATGATAAAAATTTTTATAAAATTTTAAAAATTAAATATAAATTTTTTTATATATTTTGATAAATATTTATGGAAGAAGAAATTTCAGTACTACGATAATAAACACGAATTTGAGGAGAAGTTGTAAATTTTAGAAAATATTTAAGTTTTCAAACAAATTCTAAAGGCCACTTTTTAGACGACATTTAGAACTTTCAAATGCCATTTCGCCTTTACAAATTGGTTATTATTTTGTTGAGATATGACCAATAGAATGGCCTCAGTTATGAAATTGTGGAATTAATGTTTGCTCTTTCGTGTATAAAACCCTAATATGTGATTCAAAAAATAATATATCAATTAAAAAATTTAACACTTGTAAAATTTTTTCTTATATTCCGGGGTTTACCATCATTTCTCAGTTGTTCTTCGCTTTGATATATGGTTTTGGGTCAATTGGGTGTCTCTCAATGCCCATTGTCTTGCCCAGATGCGCTCGACCCTGGCCCATTTAGCGCTTGCCTTAAATTGTTAGGGTCTTTTTCGTATAAAATTTGTGTCCAATTCGGCGCCTATTGCCTAGCCCAAATGCGCGCGCCCACTTTGGCCCATTTAGCGCAGGCCTTAAATTGTTGAGGTTGGAATTTAAAGATTTATAGGGATGAAATTATGCTATAGATGAGGGAATTGAGGGATAAAAATTAAAATGGAAAATAAAAGATTTAGAGGAAAAAAATATTGGGTAATTTGAGGAGGACTTTTTCCATTCAATTCGATCACCCTCAACTTTCAAGTAATTCATCCTTTTACCTCCTCTCTTTATTTGGGCATTGGGAGAAAAAATTGATGGCCAAAATTCATTTCGGTGGAAAGTAAAATTAGAGTTTTGCTTGATCACTCCCCACCCAAAAATCATTCACTTTCAAATTTCCAGAGTGACGACCATCCCATTTTATTATTTATTGTTGACAAATTCGGCTGTCTTTCCTCTATCGTCATTCCAAAAAATGGACCAAATTATTTCTCCAATATCATTTCCAAAAAAAGGAATTTCCACTCACCATTTAATTTGTTAATTTCCCCTAAATTAAATCTTTTGGTATATTCATATTCCCCTTTTCAAATGTGTTCCCGACAACCCCTACTAACATTTTTGTTGATTTTGGCCACTTTTTGGTTGAATTTTTATTTCGTTTCTGCAACATTTTCGTCTGCTTCCAAAATGAACTCAAAGCCGAGTAATTTTCAAAATATAATTAATTGAATTTTAGATATAATGTATATGACTGCCATATGGATATTAATAGATTTAATTAATATCACAAAATACTATAATATTACTTCTTAATTAATAAAAATTGAAGATATTAGACATGATATTTAATTTTTTGGAAATTAATGGGTTTTATTGGTTTATCCTAGACCATAGCTAATTGATAAATCCCGTCAAGAAGCATCTTGATTATGTTTTCGGCTTTGGTTTAATCAATTCTAAAACATAGTTTTAAACCAAAAGCCAAAATATGGCTTAAACCGTTTAATATTCTTTAATTTTTGATTAAACCATGACAAATTATATAGCCTTCAATGCATCTTGACCGGTCTATCTAATTAGATATATGGTTTGTGAATGTAGAACAAACCTTTAAATTTTATTTTGGCTTTATGTATTTTTCTCGACATACTAAATATTTTCCTTTTAGATATGTCTAACGCTTCCGGCATTTTGAGACAATCTGGCAGAGTTAAAACTCAGCCTAGAGGAAATTTATCAGTGCTAACACAATTGAACTTTCCCTCACTTTCGACCAAATCGATCATGAAAAGCCATAATCCAATGGCATCCGGCTTTACACATCATTTTCAAATGCTCTTAAAAAAGCAGCAAGGAAAAGATTTGATCGTGACAAAAGCAAAGGCGAATTCAGCACCGGATGAATCAGATTCATCGGACTTGGAAGAATGGGATCCGCCCGGATTTGGAATTGGTTGGCAATTTCCAAATCAATGGTTTAATAGTAGGAGAAATCAATTGAAGAAATGGAATGATGGGGAAGTGACCAATGAATTTGACGACGAAGATAAAGGTACTCTATTAGAAACTCCGAGGCTTATTAATTTCGGAGAAACACTAAAAGGGGGCTTTAATAAAGAATTTACGGTATGTCTATTAAATATTGTCAAACAAAATTATAAAAGAAATTAATTTATAAAATGCTTAATTAACATAAAGTAACTAATGAAAATGAATATGAGTACCCGGCCCCCGAGCAGTTATTATAGTCCAACTCTATAGTTTAAAAAGAAAATAAGTAATTTGGGTATGCAATTGCAATATCCTATTCTAAATGTCCTTGAAAAAGTTGCTTATCTGATTTTTAAATATTTAAAAACAATAAATAAAATAAATGTATTTTCATCGAAAAATTTGGTTTATTGCATTTAAAGAAATGTAACTTTTTTTAAAGATTATTAAATGCTAGTGTAAAAATAGTAAATTAGTACATGTATCTATGGGCTTTTCAATAGTATATCAATTATTTTAATATATTATTTCTTTGTTGAGTTATGGTTATGAGTTAAAAATTAATACAGATCAATCAGCAATACTCATATAAATTAAATATAATAATTCAGCTCTTATTAAAATTATTAAAATTAAAAAATACTTTAAAATGAAATAAAAGGAGGTCATGAAAAATTTTTTCCTGATTTGAATGTGATTTTATCAAATATACAAAAAGTCAGGGTGGTGGCCCGAAGGGCAGTGCCAATTCTACACAAATTCCTACAAAGAATGCGATCCGGTGTGACATCAGCTGAAATTGCCTACCAAGAACATAGGGAATTAATGCATGAGGATTTCGCAAATTTAAATGACATTTTGGATTTACTCTTATTTTATGGGGATTTTAACAAGAATGAACGAATTGTTAACAAGCAGTGAGTTTTGAGGGGAAAGACTCTTTTGAGTATTTGGCCTATATATCACAGCAATATATTTAATGATAAATACAAATTTAAAACCATTTGATTAAGCTATTTTTATAGAGCTTTTTGATATTAAATTGATATATCAAATATAAGTGTTCAAAAAGTTATGGCCAAAAAAAAAACAAATTTAAATATCCTTTTTTAATTTTTATCATATGGAGGAAGGGATGATGCATTTGGACTATATCTCAACAATTTTTAATTCCATTAATAAAACTTCCAAATCATTGAATTAAGCTCTTCCTAGAGAATATTTTTATATCAAAATATTTGGTTATAAGTTTTTAGGCCAAAATGGTGATAAAAAAATGAAAGCTACCAAATTTTGAACTTTGTCAATTCTATTAAATCCATTAATTCTTTCTTTAATTAATTTAGCCTAATCAGAGCTATATAATGTTAATAGATATATTAAACTATAAGTTAATATTAAGTTGAAAAATTATTCAAATTTATCCGAGTAATTAAATATACATTGTTAGAATGGAAAGATTACAAGTTTTTATTTTTAATATTTTTATCTTTATAATAGTGCCACCGATGCGGCCTTTGCCCATGTTATTCTGTATTTGCTGAACCAAAACAAAATATTATGCAGTGAAGCAATGAAATTACAAAGAGAAAAGTATGCAAATTTTTTTTAAAATTCCACCAAGCCTATAATAAATTTAGCTTAATTTCATCTATTATTAGACTATCCCCTCTAAGATAAACCCCTTCTAATAGTAATCCCTTGGCGAGTTAGAAAAATAATAGCCCCTTCCTTATAATAATTGACCCATTTTCTCTAATAATAGTCATATTTCTAAATAATAGCTTATTTTTGATGATTTTTAAGGGGAAAAATTACTAAAATATGAATTTTTGTCCCTTTTAGTGGAGGGTCTCTGAAAAATAGTAGTCCTAGGGACATAATAGAGGAATTACGGTAGATTTTTGATATCTTTACTCTTTTCTAAAGCTTCGTAACGTAAATTAATTATGAATGAAATATCCAAAATTTAAGCAAAGAAAAATAAGGGAAAAAAATTATTTGAATTTTTTATTTTATTAAACATTTTTTATGTTAATTTTCAGTATTGAAGAAAATGAAAATGGAATTAAAATGAATGACGAATTAGAAAAAAGAAGATTAAAAGTGACCAAAGATATGCTAAATTATTTATATTGGCCCAATTTTGTAAAGCAAGTTGAATGGTTGAATTGGCACAATTTGGGCGGGCAAAATTTTGAGGAAAATCTCCAAAAAATGGCCGAAATATTCGAAAATGCATTGAAATTTTATGAAATAGATTTGTTGTGGGATGAATTGGAAAGGAATCAGGAAGTGTTGAAGAATATTGAGCAGACAAAAAATCGATTGAAAGCAACAGAAAAATGTAATAAATATATTTTTAAATATTTAAAAGACATGGGCCAATTCTTTTGACCATATCCCCAGAAGGAAGCAGCCAATTAGTGAAGGCATTATGCCATTTGAAAGCACTAAATATCTTTTAAAAAGTGGTTTTCCTAATTTTTGAAAATATTAATAATTTGTAAAATAAGCATAGCTTTTCCTCCAAAAATTAGCATTTATAATTTGGTTGCCTAAAGTCGGTTTTACAAACTTATCGATTTTCAAATCAATTTTCGATTTTTGTTAAATGTTGGTTTTCGATTCGGTTTCTCCTATTTTCAATTTTTTAAACAAATATTCCTAATTTCAATTTTAAATAGCATTGATTTTCATAAACCGAAACCGACTTTGATTAATCCTAGTTAATTATACTTAAAGATATTTATTATTTTCTGTGAAAGATTTCATAAAATTTATGAATTGTAAGATTATAGACACTTGTGGCTTTCCAAAGATTTATTATCTTCCCAAATTGGTTGCTTGTTTCTTGAGTTATAGAGAATAGACTAATAAAATTTATACTGATATCTAATTGATGATATCAATATTTTTCCCCACTTTTAATTATTTTTTAACCATTCTATAGTTCTAATAAATTTGGCAAAAATCTTGAATGCCGCTGACGAATTGAGTCGAGAAAAAAGGGGAAAGATCACGGTGGAAATGTTCAAAGATTTGTTGGAATCCATTGGCCATTGTTTTTGAGGCAGAGATGGAAGTGGTGGAGGATTTCTTGAAAATATTCCATATTTCTAAATTTTTTATCATTTATTTTTTAAATTTTTATAAAAATTGAATGTTAGAAATGAAAAGAATGATTTATATATTTTTTGATAAATTTTATGATAGGAGGAAATTTCAGTAGGCCCATTTTATTACTTGGGTGTTGGGTCGAAATGGTGGAGGTGGAGGATATTATTATAAATTATTCCATATTTCTAAATTTTTTATCATTTATTTTTAAAATTTTCCATAAAAATTAAATGTTAAATTAAAACAATGATTTTATATTTTTTATATATTTTTTGATAAATTTGGTAACGAAGGTAGACTCATTTTATATTGGGTCATTTTTTTGGCCATTACTAAACAAGGAAGCAACCAATTAGTGAATACCATTTGAAAACCAAAAGTGACTTCCATAATTTAGTTTTTTTAATTTTTTAAATTCCAACTTTAAAAAATGTTATTTTTCTTTGAGTTTAATAAAACTTTATTTATTGAAGAAAAGATGTTTTGTACAAATTGTTTTATGGTCTCAAAAATTAAATCTGCCGCTTTTTAGAGGATATTTAGAAATATCAAAAGGCATATTTTCTTTCCCGAATTGATTGTTCCATTGTTGGAACTATATGACCAAAAGAATGGCTGAAATCAAATCAAATCATAGCTCTTTCGTATTTCTTATTGTTATGGATCAAACCCTCGATTTTTCCCCATTCCCTTTTGGATTGTCCCAGGCCATTTTCCTTGGCCGACTCCCCCTTTCAATTCCCCATTTCAATATTTTGGCCCCGCCTCCCAAGTCGGGAACGGCCATTCCCGGCCAGACTTGGATGGCTTTCATTCATTCTTATGTCCTAGTTTTAGTCCCAGCTTTTTACTGCCCCAACGGTTACGGCTTCGGCCGGGACCGAAGGGTCTAGGCTTGTCCCTTCCCCATTCCCGTAATATTATTTAAATGCTGCTTTTAATTGCTAAATAAATTTTATGCTTCAACTTTATTTTGGGAATGGGGTTCTTTAAAACCAAAGGGATAAAATGGTGCCCCGAGTGAGGATCAAAGTGTGAGGTGAGGATCAACGAATGAGGATCGTCCGAGTGAGGAGCGATGAGTGAGGAATAATTGCGAAGATCACAAGTGAGGAAGATGAATGAGGATTGATTGTGAGGATTGAAGAACTTCATCGAATTACTCAGCGAGCGAAAAATATTTCCTTTTTCCCAAAAATTTGGCAAATGCTGCCGAACATTGATGAATCAGGATGAGATGATGATGTGATGACATAAATGTGATGATGATGATGACAAAGATGGCGATGAAGAACCGATGACCCCACTACTGTTTCATCAATGGTCAGCGCAACATTTATCAAATTTTTGAAGCGAAAATTGATGACCCTCCCGGCAACCTTTTTCCCAAATTTTTCCCTTCTAAAATTGACAAAAGAATGGATGACCGAAAAATGCCTCTTAGGAAAATTAACAATTATGGCATCCCTCCTTTTTCAATTTTCATCTCCTAGTCCCAGTTTTGTGAACATTTTTACCCATTTTCCATTGAATAATCCAAATCCAAAGTGAATGTTGATGACAATGATTTGATTAATGAGGTTCCATAAATAAGTTCCAAATTTTCGAAAGAAAAATTTGATGATGATGACCCTTTCTCCAAATTCAATGCGATGATTGGAAGTGTCATGAAGATTGGCGAAGTGAATGATGGACAAGGAAAATGGCAAATTAATTAACAATGTCCAAAATTATGATTGAATTGTAAGGAATGAAGGAAGATTCTGCAAAATTTGAGGGAAGAAGTGATGAAAAATGAGATTGGATGAGAGGAAAAGAGAAAAGACCATATTAAAGCAAATTAATTGAACAAAATCAGAAAAAATATGAATAAGAAGGACAATTGCGATTAGAAATTTGGGATTGAACCAATTTCATTCTTTCCACTCTGATTTGTTCCCAATTCCCATTCCCATCATATCGCAATTTCAATGCTACAGTATCCCATTCCCCCACCATCCCCGTGCTTATTTGGAAGGATTTCTGGCCTGTGCGCACCGGGGGGTTTTCCACATAGGCCCCATGCTGGCAAACAACCGAAGTGACAAGGAAGTGGCGCCGCTTTGTAGCAAGGCCCTCAGGGGATTATAAAAAAAAAAGGGTGAAAGTTGATGGATGTGGATGGTGTCTGAGGAAAGACGGTGCCAGCCAATTGCCGCGAAGGATTAAAGGAGAATTGGGCCATTTTTTGGCAAAAATTTTGTGATGGATTGTGGGCGCGGAACAAAAACAAATGCCCACGGGAGTTGAGAAGATTGTAGGAATTTTGCAAAATGAAGGATAAATTTTGGCCAAAAACAAAAATGGAAAGGACGAATGAGAGTGAGGGGGAAGCAAAAATTGTGGAAAACAAAGGGAATACGAACGGAATTGAGGGACTGAAAGGCAAAAATCAAATTGAATGGAAAAGCAGATATTCAAAAGATAAAGTTTTGACAAAAAAAAAATTGGAAAAAAACAATTGAGTGGATGAGAATGAAATTATTGGCTCGACCCATAGGGATGGAAAATATTTCAAATGAAAAATGGAAAGTGAATTAATGAGAGAAAAAAAACTAAATTGATGGAAAACAATTTGAAAAGCAAATTAATAACTTGGAGAAGAAATGGAGAAAAGGGATCAAATTTTGAATAAAATTGAGAGCATCTAAAATTTGAAAAATTGAAAGGAAAATTGAATCAACTGATTGAAAGGATTGATTGAGGACCAATTCAAAAGAAATGAATATCTTAATGAGGAATTGGATGAAGAATTGGTAAAAAAGAAAGATGCGAAGAAATGTTAAAATTTGGATAAATTGAGCGAAGAAATTCGAGATTTTAAGGAGAAATTGATTCAATTAAAACAACGAAGGACGGATTGAAGCCGATGTCATGGCTTGAAGGGAAATTGTAAAAACCGTGAATTTACCAAAAATTGGGAATTGTATTGAGAAAGCAGAATGGTGAAAAGTGAAGAAACTGAGTTGAAAGCGAAAAGAATTAAGGGACCGACCAAAAGTGATAATTGGAAAAAGATTTGTGATTTCTGATTGTCCAGTCCAAAAAAAGGAAGAAGGATTGATCACCCAACTTCCCAGATGTCCAAAAAAAAATCAAAGTTTATTTCGCAAACAATGCCCTCCCCAATATAAAAAATAAATTATAATGACGTGCACGTACAATAATACATAATCCAATAATATAATTTGGCCGTGGGTAGGATGGTTGCCAACCGTCTTGAATGAGTGGTACCCTCACCAAGACGGGTGATGAATGATGATAAATTACTTTAAAAAAATATTTTTATGGTAACCAAGCCCTCACATTTATTTTTGGCCTCAAGAGAATACTTAAAAAATATGATGAATTACATTGTTTTGCCGGATCCGGAAAGATTGGAGGGCAGGAACTAACGAATAGCTTTGGAATTTAGGACAAAAATTTTCGACAGTGATGGATTGGAATAGCCAAAATGCCAGGAAGAATACGGTGGAAAAGGAGCTTTTAAGATGAGGAAAAAATGTGAAAGGACCCATTCCCGGAGAAACGGCAGTCCCGAAGTTTTCTTTCTACGCCAAAATTTATTCAATCGGAGCAAAATTTCGTAAAAATTTGAATTTGGCCAAACAAATTTTTTTTCTTAATTTTCCTTTGAACTTGTCTGGATTAGAAATTGGACTTGAAGTGAGGCTGAATTTGGAAAGATTGAATTTAATTTGGTGAGGAAATTACACAATTGTAGATGGAGAGGAGGAAGGAAGAGCATAGAGGGATGAGAAAGACTCAACTTTCTGAATTGGCCCAAATGGAGGACCTCCAAAGGCGAATGAGTGAATTGGAATTGGAGGCAAGTCGATTGAAGCGAGATATTGCTGCGCATCAAAAGGATGAATCGTCGAAAAAAGAAATAAAGGAGAGAGCTGCGAATGAGAGAAAAAAAGAGAATGAGAAAATTCGGAATGATTTCTATCATAATAAGGGAAATTTCGATCGGCCAAATCCAATTAGAAAAAATTGTCGAGAAGGTCAATTTAATTTGCAAAGAGGTCAGCCAAATGGGCAAGGAGGCCGCCAATGGCAAAACAGGAATTACGTATTCCATGGACGAGGAAATCAACGAGGAAGAGGAGGAATGAATCCAAATTCCAATTTCAGACAAAACACTTTTCGAAATTTTGAACAAAATAAGCTAAATCGGCCAGGGAATCGAAACAATCGAAATAATCCCAACTTGAATCCAATTACCAAATCCAGATGGCAGCCACTGACCAATCAAAACCATCGTGTCAATGGTGTGGTTGGCTTCCCATATTTTTGCCTTGTTGCAATTCTTGGGATGATGTGTTTACCGATGATGAATGGACAAGATTTGATTGATCAAACAAAAACTGAGGAAAATCATGATGGCATTTTTCTAAAATTGAATGTTTGTGATTTGTTGGAAAGTAAGAGATCAAAGTCTCAAGAAGTGCTTCTCGTTATCCCGATTCGATTGCCGAAGTTTTCAAAAACACCGATATCGTTCATTGATTGCTAGGCTATTCATTAGAAATGGAATTTTGTGGAAAATGATCGACAATTCAACCATGACAAAACTTTCTGGAAAGATTTGGGCATTAGTGATGGTCAACAAACGTGAATTTCGATGGATTGAAATAAAGTGTCGAAGGGTGGAAAAAAAGGATGAAAAGGATTTGATGAGATTCTCCAAATGGATGATCATTGCTTTCATCGTTTCGCGAACATAATTCTTTGCATTATTTATCGGAAAGAAATTAGCATCAGAATGAAATTTGTGAAATTTGTATTGAATTTTCTTATCCGAATATTTGGAAGATTGAAAAAGCGAAGAGATTTTACATTGACTCAACTCCAATCGGAGGAAATTATGATGAGAAGAAGATGCATTCTACCTTCGGCTCCAATAGAGGAACTTCTGGATCAAGAAATAACGCTGTCGCATCTACCTGAAGTTTGCGCCATAAGCGGACAGAGGGAAAGACCATTGCTTGACACTAGAAGCGATTTGACGTTTGTTGGAGGAATTGCCGAAAGATTTGGAGAAGAAATTAACAAAGTAGACTGCCCAAATGGTCTCACAGCGAATTGCCAATTGATGAAATTCAAGGAAACAGCTTTTGCTGAGATTGAAATTGGTCATTTCAAAATCAAATTCTCAGTATTTAACTACATTGACGAAAGCTGCTCAAATAACTATATTTTTGGTAGTGATCTGATGAAGAAAATCGATGAAGAATGGGAATGTGAAGAAATAGGACTCAATTTCAAGGAGAAGAAATTTCGAATTGGAGGCATTACTTTCCGAATGATTTTGGTTGATGTTGTCGATGAATGTGAGAAGGAAGTATCGAACGATGGCGAAAATCTGATGACGGAGAATACTAATACCGATGATAATGAACAAAGTGAAAGGCAATTCAAATCAAACACAGATGAGGAATCGGATGATGAGAAAAGTGATTCTGATGTGGAAGTGATATCTATTTTGAGCAATATCTCATTGAAAGAAATGCGAAATAATTGGGAAAATGAAGTGAAAGAAAGATTGGAGGAAAGAGACAAAGGGAAAGGCGATTCAACGAGCATCAATCGAGGAATAACATTGGACGATTTTCAAAAAATAAATGAGAAAATGAATGAAAAGCACCGAATGTTCAGTGACGGAAATCTAACAGGGAAAAACGAGATTCAAAACCGATTGAACCAAAATTTTGTCGAGAGGAAACATTTCAAATTCGAGGCGAACAAAAGCCAGGAAGTGAATTCAAGTGAACGAGAAAGAAAGGCAATTAAGCGAAAAGCTGATGAAAAGATGCACACCAATTTCACTAAGGAAGATCAAGATAGTGAACTTGATGATGAAGGAATTAACATCAGAAATGCAAAGAAGGAAAAGTTCGAGAAAGGAAAACAATAGGGCAAAGACCCAATGAAAAACGCTTTCGCTTTTAGTCGCCAATTTTCAAGCCATTCTCCGACAAATTCATTTTTCCCCGATCAAAACACACTCGAAAACTTCACATGACGTCCGAAGGACAAATCGCCACCCACACGCCATCATTTTTTTGCGCACCACGATCAATTTGCCCGACCCAGCCATTGAAATATGAGCGAGGGCGCTCATTTGCCAAAAGAAGAGGAGTGTTATGGATCAAACCTTCGATTTTTCCCCATTCCCTTTTGGATTGTCCCAGGCCATTTTCCTTGGCCGACTCCCCCTTTCAATTCCCCATTTCAATATTTTGGCCCCGCCTCCCAAGTCGAGAACGGCCATTCCCGGCCAGACTTGGATGGCTTTCATTCATTCTTATGTCCTAGTTTTAGTCCCAGCTTTTTACTGCCCCAACGGTTACGGCTTCGGCCGGGACCGAAGGGTCTAGGCTTGTCCCTTCCCCATTCCCGTAATATTATTTAAATGCTGCTTTTAATTGCTAAATAAATTTTATGCTTCAACTTTATTTTGGGAATGGGGTTCTTTAAAACCAAAGGGATAAAACTTATTACAAATTAATTGAATAGTTTAAAATTTTCAGAATGTAAATCTTTCTTCTATATTCCGCGGTTTGCCCAATCATTTGCTTTCCTCTTTTTGTTGTTGTTCTCATTTTTGCTTTCTCATCGCGCGCGCGCAATTTCTTCCTTTCCCAATTTTTGGTGTTGGCCATCGATTCATTGCGCAAGTCTTCCTCCCTTTTTTTGGCGGTATTATTTTACCTTGGGATATTTGAGGCCGCTCGCTTTGAATTGGCCAATTGCTGGCAAATAAGGTGCCCTACCTAGCAAGGATGAGAAGCAATGTGGCCAAAATGGAAGAACGCGAGCGTTAAATGTGGATCCGCGCGCCTTTCCATCTCATCGCTTCTCAAAACTAAAGGCCATATTAATCGGGGGAATTGCCCGCGCGCTTTCCCTCCTTCTGCCGCTTCGCCTCCAATCGGCAAATTGACTGGCCTAGGCCGCGAGAAAATGGAGATGAGTTCGATTGATTTTTTTGGCCAGCTTATTGGACTTCCTTTTTTGGCTAGTTTTCCCCCTTTTTGTTGTTTGGTTACGTTTCGAATTGTCCGGTATCAACTGAGCAGGAATGTACGGTTTTGCGGTTATGTAACTGTAACTCAGTATTTTGTTAAGAGCATTAATTACCAAAATCCTAGCATTCCTTTATTCATCCCTCCTTTCTCTGTCGCAACGCCTTCCTCAATTAAAGGCCATATTGATTGAGACCATATTCACGAGAATCTAATTGGAAGGAATATCCATTTATCCAAACGAGTTATCCGATATCCTCAGGGGATGAGAACAAATTGCTGGATAGTAGGACGGTTTCCGGGTCGAGTTACCTCTGTAATAGGGGTAAAAGTCCAATCACCACATTCCAGTCGGTATCGGGATCAGCAGGCGATCTTTCTAAATGAATGAAAAGCCAATCAACAACTTCCTCGGGGTCGAACGACCTTTGTAGAAGGGGCAAAAGGCCAATCATCACCAGCTACCGCGCGCTCGCGCGCGCAATTGCCTCCTCCTTAATAATTGGGAATTTCCCTTTTTCATTAAAATCCATTCACTTCCGATTTTTCCATACATTTTCATTCCATTTAATTTCCCTCTCCCTCAAATTCCCCTCCCTTCGGTTCCCTTTCCCCTTTAGAAGAGACAAAAGCCGTTGATCGGCTCAAAATGGAAGAAACGGCACATCCGGGTCACTCAACCTTTCTAGGAGGGGTAAAAGGCCAATTATCAGCTTCCGCGTCCGCGCGCGTATTTCCCTCCACCTCCGTATTTGGGATTTACCTTTTCTGGTCCACTTCCGTTCCTTTCCCTTCATTCTCTCTTCTTCCAAATTCCCCGTCTATTCTTTTCTTCAATTTCCCTCCTTCTAATTCCCGACTTTTCTACTTTCTAGAAGTGTTTTTTAAAAACCGTTGATGATTTTGGACCGGGGGCAGGGCTGCCAGAATACCCACCCACGGGGGGCATTTGCCCCCTTTTTAGGATTTTGCCCCCTTTTTTGCCCCCCGTGCCGAGTTGCCCCCCAAATGCCCCCTTTTGATTTTTTTGTTAAAATTTTCCCCAAATAGGTCATTTTTCCTCAAAATTTTTCGCTGCGCGGCAATTTTTTGGTCAAATTTTTCGCTGCGCGGCAATTTTTTGGTCTAATTTTTCGCTGCGCGGCAATTTTTTGGTCAAATTTTTCGCTGCGCGGCAATTTTTTGGTCAAATTTTTCGCTGCGCGGCAATTTTTTGGTCTAATTTTTCGCTGCGCGGCCATTTTTGGCAAAAATTTTCGCATTTTAGGCACTTTTTAAAATTGCCCCCCAAAATGCCCCCTTTTTAGCGAAAATGCCCCCCAAATGCCCCCTTTTTTATACCAAAATGCCCCCCAAAGTGAAAAACCATCTGGCAGCCCTGACCGGGGGTCCTTTCTTTGTAAGAAATTTAAAACCCGTGAATGGGATAAAAATGGAGGTAACATCACTTTCCGGGGGTCGAGCGATCTTTCTAGGAGAGGTAAAAGGCCAATCATCAGCTTCAGTGCGCGCGCATTTCCCTCCTCCTCCATATTTGAGAATATCCCTTTTTATTCCACCTATTATCCCCCAATTTCTCTCCCACTTCATCCCTCTCTTTTCTTCCCCTTCCTTTCAATTCCCTTTCCTAGAGGGGTAAGAGCCTTGGATGGACTCAAAATGGAGGATAATGGCACATCCGGGTCGGACGATCTTTCTAGGAGGGGTAAATGGCCAATCATCAGCTTCCGCGCGCGCATTCCCCACCCCCATATTTGGGATTTACCTTTTTCGATCTACTTCCCAAAATCCTGCACCCTCAATTCCCCACTCTCTTCATCCCTCTCTCTTTCAATTCCTTACTTTTCTAAGAGTGGTAATAGCTAAAACCCGTGATGGGAGGGAAAGGGAACCTTCCGGGTCGGACGATCTTTCTAGGAAGAATAAATGGCCAATCATCAGCTTCCGCGCGCGCATTCCCCACCCCCATATTTGGGATTTACCTTTTCCACCGATCGACTTCCCCAAAATCCCCCCTCTCACCAAGCCTCAATTCTTCTCTCTTAATCCCACTTCATCCCTTTCCCTTTCCCTCCTTCTCCATCCAATGTTCATTCCACAGCTGTGAGGAATGAGGCCGAAGCAAGGCCGTCCCAAGGGCCAAGGCCAATATCCAATACACAAATGCCATCAAAACAACAATTTGCCCAACATTTGGCCATCATTTCTTCACAAGGATTGAGGTTTCCAAGGCCCAATAAATAGTCCATCAAATCGAAGGCAATGGCCATATCCAAAAAAGATAATCCAAATCCTTCCCTCCTCAAAAAATCCGTCAAAATTCCCAAAAAATCCGTAAAGTGTCGTTCAAAATATTGGATATGCCCTCGACCCTGTCCTTGAAGATGCCCCTGATTTGTTCTTCTCTGTTGCTTTCCATGCTTATTTCTATCGCTCTTTTGCCCAGCGGAACTAATGCTACTCAAGGATTAGGTAAGGATTTTTATCAAATGGAAGATTTAATACGGAGTACTGACCTAATCCTATTCTCAGAATTCATTGGAAAAAATAGGAGTGAATTCACAGGATACGAGTCAAGCTCCCGAAAAATTTCAGTACATAAATTTTTATAGAGAGCCTATAACCGGTAACATTGGTTCCTTATAAATTTGATGAAGTCGAATAAAATCATTCTTAAAGGAAAGAAAATATGGGGAAAATGAATTTGGTTCAAAGGGACATTTTTGGGAGCAGCCCAATTGGGCTCCGTTTATAATAAGTCATCATCATAAAGTATCGAACAAATTTTGATGATTTTTTTTATCAAATTAAAGAGCAGTCTGATTTCTATATGTTACGGCCAAAAGTGGAAATCGGCCAAAACTGGTTTTGGCCGGCCAAAACTGGTTTTGGCTGAAAATCGGCCAAAACTGGTTTTGGCTAGCCAAAACTGGTTTTGGCCGGGCAAAACTGGTTTTGGCTAGCCAAAACTGGTTTTGGCCGGGCAAAACTGGTTTTGGCCGGGCAAAACTGGTTTTGGCTAGCCAAAACTGGTTTTGGCTAGCCAAAACTGGATTAAATGGATAATAACTTAAATAATGGATATAGGAGGATTAAGCACCGAAATGGAAGGGAAATGGCCCGGAAGGCCACTGGAAGGTCAGAGAAGGGTAAAAGAGGCCCGGAGGGTGCGCGGGATATATCCGGATATAGGGGGATTAAGATGGATAAAGTGGGATTAAGCCGGGTTAAGCATAGTTAGGGGCTAGGGATTAGGGATAGGGGTTCGGAGCATAGGAATATCGCGAAGCCGGAAGCAAAACAGCCAAACCAGGAAATTATTTCAGGGCTCAATCCTGCGTAATCCCCTTATATCCATTATCCACCTTATTCCCCCTATATCCGGATATATCCAGCCACTCATATGGCCTTCGGCCAACATTCTCGACCTTTCCTGGCTATTTCCCATCCATTTCGGGGCTTTAATCCCTATATCAACCTTATTCCCTTTATATCGACCTTAATCCTTATATATCCGGATATATCCCGCGCACTTTCTGTTACTTCTCTCTCCTTCCATTGCCCCTACAGGCTATTTTACATCTCTTTCAGGGCTTAATCCCACTTTATCCACCTTAATCCCCCTATATTCGGCTATATCCCGCGCACTCTCAGACATTTCCACGATCTTCCACTGGCCCTCCGGACCATTTCCCATCTAATTAGGGATTTAACCCGGCTTAATCCCTCTATATCCATCTTAATCCCCCTATATCCGGATATATCCCGCGCACTCTCCGGGCCTCTTTTACCCTTCTCTGACCTTCCAGTGGCCTTCCGGGCCATTTCCCTTCCATTGCCCCTACAGGCTATTTTACATCTCTTTCAGGGCTTAATCCCACTTTATCCACCTTAATCCCCCTATATCCGGATATATCCCGCGCACTCTCCGGGCCTCTTTTACCCTTCTCTGACCTTCCAGTGGCCTTCCGGGCCATTTCCCTTCCATTGCCCCTACAGGCTATTTTACATCTCTTTCAGGGCTTAATCCCACTTTATCCACCTTAATCCCCCTATATTCGGCTATATCCCGCGCACTCTCAGACATTTCCACGATCTTCCACTGGCCCTCCGGACCATTTCCCATCTAATTAGGGATTTAACCCGGCTTAATCCCTCTATATCCATCTTAATCCCCCTATATCCGGATATATCCCGCGCACTCTCCGGGCCTCTTTTACCCTTCTCTGACCTTCCAGTGGCCTTCCGGGCCATTTCCCTTCCATTGCCCCTACATACTATTTTACATCTCTTTCAGGGCTTAATCCCACTTTATCCACCTTAATCCCCCTATTTCCGGCTATATCCCGCGCACTCTCAGACATTTCCACGATCTTCCACTGGCCCTCCGGACCATTTCCCATCTAATTAGGTAATCCGGTTTAATCCCCCTATATCCACCTTAATCCCCCTATATCCGGATATAACCCGCGCACTCTCTGGGCCTCTTTTACCCTTCTCTGACCTTCCAGTGGCCTTCCGGGCCATTTCCCTTCCATTTCCCTTCCATTTCGGTGCTTAATCCTCCTATATCCATTATTTAAGTTATTATCCATTTAATCCAGTTTTGGCCGGCCAAAACCAGTTTTGCCCGGCCAAAACTAGTTTTGGCTAGCCAAAACCAGTTTTGGCCGTTTTTCAGCCAAAACCAGTTTTGGCCGGCCAAAACCAGTTTTGGCCGATTTCCACTTTTGGCCGTAACATATACAAAGATATTAATTTCATTTGAATTAGCACAGTATTGTTGTAATTGTGTCCAAAAAAACTAAAATTTTCTTCACTATAAACTGGCGAATTTTTGCAATAGTTTTTAGCATAACTTCATCAATTCTTCACAACTAAAAATAAATTAATATCATTTAAGAGCCAAAAGTTTGCTCTACCTAATTTGGTAAAAATCAATAAAATTTTTCACATTTTGATAAGTTTTTATAAACAGAGACGATTTGGGGCAAATCGATATATATTTTTAAGTGGTTGGCGGATAAAATATATTTATTATTTATTCTTGAATTTTTCACAGGTGCTCCTGCTGTTGTTAATCCGGTATTGACTAATCAAAATAGCCAAAAACCCTTGGCTGCGCCTGTGGGTTCTACCGGCAATAAGTCCGGAAAAGGCCACAGCCTCAATTCCGTTAATTTTGGCCACGGACCACGAAATGCGGGTGGAATGACTGCACATAGTGCCGGCGAACGTGTTGAAGCAATTCCTGCTGCTAACTTTTCTGGATCTGGGACTGCGGACAAAAGCAAAAATGCGCCATTAACATTAGCTGAAAAAGTTGAAAAGGAAATAAAGGATCGAATTAAAATGCCAGAAACAATAGGAAAGTATTTGGAAAAGGGAGGAGGCTTGAAGGAGGAATATAAAAATGTCATACATGAAGTGGTGGATATTTTGGAGAATATGCCCAAAAAATTGAAGGAAAAGAGGAAAGAATTGTAAGTTTTTTTTATTGGGGATATTGCCTTCTAAAATTTTTAAAGTTTTTCTATATGGGAAATATTTAAAATGCCGAATAGAATATTGAAAATGCCGAATAGGAAATAATATCGTAAACTGTTTTTCGTTTATAGCTTGATCTTAACTAGAGGGGTTTAGGAGGGTTAGGGTTCAGGGCAAGCATGGGATTAGTGGCTAAGGCTAGGGTTAGAGAATATTAATGAAGCTTGAATGGGCCAAGTTATATGGCCTAAAACAAAAT
The DNA here is from genome assembly GCA_030063045.1 of Pratylenchus scribneri. Classification (NCBI taxonomy): domain Eukaryota; kingdom Metazoa; phylum Nematoda; class Chromadorea; order Rhabditida; family Pratylenchidae; genus Pratylenchus; species Pratylenchus scribneri. The sequence continues at coordinate 130,158 of JAQSEB010000168.1, forward strand.
GATTATTTTTCGCACGGAAGATTTTTTTGGCATTTTCAATATACTCTATTTGGTAAATTAAATATCATTCATTTCTATATTCCCTATCGCTTCATTAAGGATAGCCCTTGTTCATTAGATAGATCTTTTTTGGCCATATCACTCACAATCACAGAAAGGAAGGAACCAATTTAAGAAGGCGCAATGCCATTTAAAAGACCTAATTCTAATTAAAAAGTGGTTTTTCTATTTTTTAAAAATTTAAGAATAAAAGAATTTTCCTCAAAAATTCAGATTTATTATAATTTATATATAAGTAATTTTTCTTAATTAAGAATTTAATAAAATCGATATAAGCCAAAATTTATAAGGCATTTTGAACTTTCATTCAAATGTTATATAATCTTTCAAAATTGAATATTTCCTTTCTTAGCTATAGCCTTCCAAAATTGGATATTAACTATCTGAGCTTTGAGTCAAAAACAAATACATCGAAGTTAGTCTATATTTTTATTTATATTTATATTTTTTGTCATTTTTCTTAGGGCTAATTTCCTCATACATTTGTCCGTTCTTCCGAATTCCGATACCAAATAGAAGATACCAAGGAAAATGTTCCCTTCAAAATATAAAATTCTAATCTAAAAAATATTCTTTAACTTTACCTTGTACTCCTTAATTTATATTCAAGCGTTGAGAGCGTATCAAGAGCGCAAATTATCTACGACCTGTTCACTGCGTTGGCAAAAAATGTCCAAAAACAAAATGAAGAAGAAAATGTCAAACAATTATTGGCCATTTTTGCTATGGCCAATGATGTGAAAAATAACTTGAACATAAAAGTGGAACCGGCAATTCAAATTGTGACGGATGCCGTCCAATTTTATAGCCTTGGACATGACCCGAATGCATTTGATACCATCAAAACGCCTCACGAATCGGAAGTGACAGATCCAAAATTGAAGGACAAAATGCAAACGCAAATGGAACTGATGGAGGCCTTCTTAAATTGTAAAAAATTGGAGAGAATTTTAGAAATAATATTAAAATAATTCCAATTTATGGGAAATTGTAGCTCTCTGGTGGTCAATCGCATAGCATATCCAGAAATATTGTAATTTATGATAAATGGCTTAGTTCCATAGGCAGCGTAGGGCATTAAATTATGGCGCTTATTCGTTTTAGCATATGGTCTATTTATTAGGGGAAATGTTAATTCTGGACATATTAGTGCAATTTAAAAAAATGTTAAGCCGGTTTAAAACCTAAAATTTGTGTTGGCCATAAACTGATGCTGATCAAATCGATTTTAAGTTAAATTTAAAAAAAATCAACTCTAATAAATCGATTGAGCCATAGATCAATGCTGTAAAACAATCAGATTATGGCGAAATATTACATTATTAGGTACTTGTGGAGTTTGTATCCGCTTTTTTGGAAAGTGCTTGGTCCCCTCTATGGTTTGTCATATTTCGGGTTAGGGTCAATCAGGGTTGGGTTAGGGTTAGGATAGGGTAAGAATCATCTTACGTGTATCCTAAACCCAACCCCTAACAAAAACCCTAAACCCAAAGGGGGGACCAAGCAATTTCCAAAAAAGCGGATACAAACTCCACAAGTACCCATTTTTAAACCGTAATTATCTTTTTATAATTCAATGCATATTATTCAACATTTTTAAAGCTATTAAAATTTGAAATTTTTGTCAAATTTAGGGCTAGAACATACTGTGCATGTGCAAGCACAAATTGTTGGAAAACCAGGCGATAAAACTGGCAAATTTACGCAAGATGAGCACAAAATGGCAGAGGAAATTTTGAAAGCAATGCAGGCAAAGGGCAGTCCATTCGCCGTGGCCCATGAAGAAACAGCAGTAAATATGGAAAATGGCAACGGTGGGCTCCATAATGGATCACATTATCATCAACATTTGGGGGAAGCCGCGCATGAGGAAGCAAGTGAGAAGAAAGGCAAGAAATTAATTTAGATATTTTTAATCAAATTAAAAAATAGACCAAAAAACATTTAAATTTGATTAAAGCTTTTTTGGGCAATTTAGTAAATAATTTGGCCATTAATGAATGGGAAATTCGGTGTCTGTTATAGCCTTGGATTTGGACAAATTTTTTAAGCCTAAAATAATAATAAGGACCAAAATAATTTTTATGCTAATTTTTTTAAGAGAATTTTTTCAAGAAATTTAATTTGATTTAAATCTCTAATTAACTTATTTAAAATGCGGTTTTTTGCCTCTTTTTGAGGTGCAGCTTTATGGCCAAGCCCTTACCCATACATATCCATAGCCCTAACTCTAAAAAAGTTTTCAAAAAAATTCTTTTTAAAGGCTAAAACATTCTAAATTAGAAGAAAAATAAGCTTTATGTATTTATTCATTTTAAAATAAAAAATAATTTTTAGACCAGGAACCGGCTATCATCTCACATCCACTTCATCAACATCCAAGAAACAAACATGTTGGGAATGAAAATGGCAATGGCACTCAATGAAGGAAGATCCTTGTGAATTTTCGCGAAAAATCGGATAAATGACAATTTTTCGATTCAATTTTTTCCGGATCATTTTTTATGGTTCTAAATTCTTTTGGGAAATTCATTAAAATACACATAAATTATTTCATATTTTTGTGTACTTTTATTTAGAGCGGATAAACTGTCGCAATGCAAATTGTACGAAAATTTTCAACTATTTAAATAAGGTCTTATAGCTTATTTTGTAAGGAAAAGGAAATGAAGAAATAGCTCCATACTAACAGAGAATCCTTTCTCAGTCAATTCTTTTAGATTTTCAGTTCAAAACTATCATCCATAAAAATGAGAGACAATTAGATAGATGAGAATTGATTAATGCGGGGATTAGGGAAAGATTTGGAGGATTTAACATTTAATTGGTTAGAATTCTTCGATCAAGATTCTTAGATTCTCGGTACTTGTGGGTTAATTGCGGGCAAATGTTTTTTCAAATGAATGCACAATTTCCTCATCATAGACCCCCAAAAATCTGCACTCAGAAAATTAACAAGATTTGTAAAATTTATAAATTAGTAAATTTTTGCACAACAAAAAATTTTTTGGAAATCGCCAGTGGTCATTTTTCATTTTCACCAAATTCTTCATCTTTACGCTCATCGTCGAAATGGCCCAGAGGCCATTGAAATGTCGGGGAAAGTGGGCCGAAGGCCCAGGAGTGCGCGAGTTTAAGCCGGATAAAGGGAGATTAAGGGAGAATAAGAGGGATTAAAGGTTAAACTGTCCGGATTGAAATGAACCGGAGGTAAAGACAAGCGTGCCGAAGGCAAGAGGGCCCGGTTGAAGGCCATAAGATGCGCGGAATTAAGCCAGATAATAACGAAGATCTTTTCAAAATTACACATTGCATTATTTTGTACGAGGATAAGATAAATAATAAAGGAGTACATCACAAATCCCTTTTCATAATATATTAATGCAAAAATTAATTATAAAAACATTTTTAAATTATGCAATCATTGGCCTCTGGCCCATCCCCATATAATATTATATAATTTTTTCCCTCTCAATAAGTAATGGAGTAAATAATAAAAATTCTCAAATTGCCTTTCATTCTGTAACTAATATAGTATAGTTTTGTACAATTTCCCTATATTAGGACACCTGTATACAATATATGCATATAGTATATTTAAATATTCTGAAAAAGATTGATGCTATTTGCGGAATTTTGAGAAAGCATGAAAAATTTGTTTGAGTAAAGTTTATTAGTGGATTACCGTATCATTGCCGGAAATAAAGAATACAAAGTGACATAAACTACTAAAAAACTAAATTTTTTCAGGTTAATAAGTGCATTTTGAATTAATTCAGAATTTTTTTTATTTATTTTTTTTCGGCTCAGCTTTGTTATTATTTAATATAAATTTTATTCCAAAAATATTTATTTATTTATATTCATATAAACTAAAAGATATTTTGTAAATATTAATTTTTTATGATTATGAGATTTTCAAATCGCCTTGAAAATTTTCAATAAAAAGTAAAATGGGATAAATTTTTGTCGATTGTTAATTCCATTCATCTGCATGTTTGATGAGCGATAATCGTTCGCTGAATTCTCATTTGCGAATTGGTATAGAATGCATTGTTGTTCTGCATGTTCACACTTGTGTTTGCAACAAATGATGAGAAATCATAGCCGAACCAACCAGCGACGATGCAAAAATGTCGTTGAAAAGCACGTTTATACTCTTTGCTGAAATATATTGGAAATATAAATAATATATATATAAGTATGACATTTTTGAAAAAATTACAATATTAAAATTAAATAAGTCATATATTAACAGAAGAGTTGATAAATCATTTCGATTTAGGAAATGACTCCCGAATTTTTTAGTGTCAAAAAATAATATATTTTGAGGTGATATAACATGGCCAAATCAAGTTGATTAAAATTTCTAACTATAACTAGCTCTAGTTCCTAAGTCCATCATAGGCCATAAATAAGCCTTAACACCTTGATATGGTCAAGTTATAAGTCCTCAAAAACAAATATTCGACAAGAAAGATTTTGGATAAATTCAATATTTTTTGGGTGGATTAATATTATTTATTTCGATTTATTTATTTGTGTGATTTTAAAAATTTTTTGAAATACTTTTCAAATATTATCATGTTTTGCGATAGATTAAAATTATTTTTAGAAAGCCTTTCAAAAATATTTTATTGACTTTCTCTCTTTCTAATTGTAACAATTGTTAAAGACATTATTATTCTAAAAATTATTGACCGAGCAATATTAATTCTAGCAAAAGTCAAATGCGATTCTATAGTCAATCATAAATTTATATTTTTTAAAATAAATAATTCTTCATTTCTATATTATTCAATTTTGTAATATTTTAGAATAATTAAAGTATATTCATGTTTAAATTTTATATTAATAAAGAAAATTAACGCGATAACTAATAGGTTTAATAAAATAAATCTCGATACATATCAGCAGATTTTACTAAATATTCAAAACTATATATTTTAATATTTTAATAAATTTCATAAATCTTGACTAAAAGAATTATCGTAAATAAAAATATTATAAATAATTTAATCAAAAAAAATGAAAATACCTAAAATAATAAAGCATTGGCGCATTCAACATCAATCCAATATAGGGAATGCCGGAAAACCAATTGAGAATGAAGAAAATGTCCAACGCTGAAACATTGTATGAAATGTTGGAACCAAAATAGAGACGAAGGGAATTATTCAGCAGCCAACCGAAAATCTCGATGGCAAGAATTATTGAAAGAGATTTGAAAATTCGCTCTGAAAATAAGGTTTTTATTTTGTTGAACTAGCGGGCGTACGAAAAGTGGGGCGTAAGGAAAGTGGGTGTAAGGAATATGTGGGAAGGATTTGGAAAGATGTCGGGAGGGATTAAAAACTTCTGTTCATGTTAACGCGCCAAGGCGCGTTCGACCTACCCTAGGGATTCGGATTTTGAAATTATTTAGAGATGGTGGGCAGGCGTAGGCAGGCTCGCTTCGCTCGCCCGCATTTTCCAGGTCGTGGGCCGGCTCGCTTCGCTCGCCCGCTTTTTTCCCTATTTTAGAAATTTTTTGAACCGGTTTGCAAACTACCCCTTACACAGATTATAAAACCAATTTCATTTTTGAACTTTCCATACTCGATTACCTATAACCACCAAATTTCATCTCATTCTGTCAAAATTTATTTTTTTGAACTTTTTTAAACCGGTTTGTAAACCACCTGTTGCGCGTTCGTAAAAACCAATGCCATTTTTGAATTCCCCATATCCGAAAACCCCAGAATCCCAATTTTCGCTTCAATCAGACAAAATTTCCATTTTTTGAACTTTTTTAAACTGGTTTGTAAACCACATCTTGCGCGGATCCCAAAACTAATGCCATTTTTGAATTCTCCATATTCGAAAACCCCCCAAATCCCAATTTACACACAATTCTGACAAAATTTCCATTCTTTGAAATTTTTAAACCGGTTTGCAAACCCCTGGTTGCGCGGATCTTAAAACTAATGTCATATTTGAATTCGCCATGGCCGAAAACCCCTGAGTCCTAATTTTCAACATCCAACTCCAACTTCCACTATAGGGTTAGCTCTGGGGCGGGATATGGCCAAATCATGACCTGCGCATCTTCTAACTAGGGTTGCGCCCCCGCAGTGCGGGGGCGGGTTGTGCGGGGGTCGGGGTTTGCGGGGTTGGCACTTGCGGGGACGGGTTCGGGGGTGACCCCTTGCGGGGGCCCCCGCGGGGATCCCCGCGGGGGCGGGGGTAGCGTAAATTTTTTAAAAAGCCACATTTTTCAAATAAAAAATTTTTTTGAAGAAAAATTTCATCCAAAAATGGCCGCGCAGCGAAAAATTTTACCTAAAAATAGCCTCGCAGAGAAAAATTTTAATAAAAAATTTTAATATCCTACAAAAATTTGGTCAACATTTCCCTATCGAACCCCATTTTCCTTGAAAAATCCAATAATATGGGGTGCATGTTCACCCCCGCGGGGGTGCGGGGGCGCGGGGGTGGCTCTTGCGGGGATGCGGGGGCGCGGGGGTGGAATATGCGGGGGTAGGGTCGGGGGTGAAACCCAAAAAGTGCGGGGATCCCCGTCGGGGGTGGCCCCCGCGGGTGCGGGGGCGCAACCCTACTTCTAACACGAACTCGTCCTAGGCCAAGCTGCGCACCCCCACATGTTATATATCATTTTGAAGCCCTCATATCGTAGATGGGCAACAACGATATTTCATTTCAAAATATTCATATGCAAAAAAGTTATAAACGAAAATCTAAAAAATTCGGCCGAATTCTAAGTCCAAAAACCGGTTTTCCCCCTCTGCTAACAACCTGGCCAAACTCAACCATTTCACAAACCCTCTTAAATTTTTCTAAACGAACGCTTTTTGGATGCATTTTTCTAAACCCCATTCCCCAACTCTCATCCGGAACCTTATTATACCCTGAAAACCGCCTGACATTTTTTTCCTTAGCTTTTTATATTTTAGATAAAAAACTGTATCACTTCTACTAGAATACTAATTTATATTATGAGTCAACTTTCTATTTGAAGCCACCCACTCTAGTAAGAAAGGCTCTGAAAATTATAACTTGAATAAGTATAATTAATTGAATTCGCATAGCAGAGAAATTGCTTCTTATGGGTTTACATCCGCTTTTTTCTTGAAATTGAGAAGGGTAGTAAAACTGAATGGTCCCCCTTTGGATGTTGGGGTGGGGATAGGTTTAGGGATGACGTGAGTAGATTTTTACCCCATTCGTAACCTATTCCCGAATTACACTAAACCTAAACCTGATGACACATAGGGGCAATCTTCACTTTACAAAAAAGCGGATGTAAATTCCATAAGTACCGAGAAATTTAAATAAAAAATATGGAATTTTGCTTAATTTATTCCTTTTATAAAATTTTAAAAAGGATTATTATTAAGTACACTACTCTATCATGGGTTGGGTTTATAAAGTGTATGGATTTAAAATGGGAGCTCAAAATTTAATTTTTGTATTTAAAATTAAACTTCGACAAAAGCTAACGGAAACAAATATTTCTATTGTAAAATAATATTACTTTCATGTAAAGCGATATTCGTAAACATTAAGATAATTCCGGTTAGCAAATAGCAGCAAACGGTGGAAACATTAAATACAATCACTTGGATACTAATCCAGGAATTATTGTATTGGGCCGGATCGGACACAGTGCACATTACCATTCTACATAGATCCATAATAAATTTATTTATTTTTAGTTGGCAAAATTTTAATACAAATTTGGTTTTTCCGAAGAGGCAATTGCACTTCTATAGAGCACATTTAGGCCTGGGATAATGCCGAATATCACAATAATGGTCAGATAATTTTTTCCATTTCGGTTTTTATACCTTAAAAAATATTTTTTATCCATTGAATAAATTTATTTTATTTTTGGTAATAAAATGTTATTTTTGGGCACCAATTTTTTGAGAAAAATATTATTTTTTTGTATTAAATTTTTGTATTAAAGAATTTTCGGGTTGAGTAATTCGAATTTCGAATATAGCATTGCTTTGAATCCTGATAACTAGGAGCTATTCAATATCAATTTTATTTTATTTTGAAAATAATTATTAAACAGCAGAAAAAAAAATAATTTGAAATTTTTGGTTCACATAAAATTTTTAAACAGGTTTTTGAACTGGTTTGAGCGGTTCAAAATAAATGGATATTCTAATTTCTCCTTTCCGAAAATTCCTAATATAAAAATTTAAATTTAAAAAACTAAAATATATATTTTTGTGAAAAAAGAGGGGCTCTATGTAAAGAAAGTTATAATTTTTATTTTTAGATTCATTTTGAAAGAAAATCTTACCATATTGGAAAGAGGACAGCAAACAGACGGTCCATACCAATGAACAAACCAAATGGAAATGCGGAAGTGGTGGCAAAAACGGAAATACATTGAAAGAGGAAGCAATTGGAAAGAAGAATAAAATTTTTGCCACTTAAAACAATGAAAAATGGGATTAGATGATTCAAATGTTGTGGGATGGTGATGGCCGAATGGATGGCAATCAGCAAATTGCATTTACCGTGCAAAGATCTATATGAAATGAATGGAATTGATGGAGAAAATAAAAATTAGAGTTCGAAAATCAATGCCAAATTGTTTTATTTTTTTTAAAATGAAAACAGTAGTTTTTTGAATGGGAAATATTTAATTTGCAATAAAAGAATTTGTAAAAAAATAAGCAAAAATGAATATAACGGTTTATAAACAATTTAAAAATTTTTTTTTAAAATCCAAACCATAAATCCCAATCAATAGATCAAGTCGAGAAGCATCAAATGATCTTAATGATCTTAATCTTATCAAGGTTTAACAAATTCATATTTAGTTTTGAACCATTAAACCAAAATTGGTTTCAATCGTTTATTACCCTTTAATTGTTGACCAAACCAAAATTGGGTTTAAACCGTTTAATACCCTTTAATTGTTGACCAAACCAAAATTGGGTTTAAACCGTTTAATATCCTTTAATTGTTGACCAAACCAAAATTGGTTTAAACCGTTTAATACCCTTTAATTATTGACCAAACCAAAATTGGTTTAAACCGTTTAATACCCTTTAATTGTTGACCAAACCAAAATTGGTTTAAACCGTTTAATACCCTTTAATTGTTGATCAAACCAAAATTGGTTTACACAACAAAAACATTCACTTGCGTCGCAGCATTGACTCACAGTCTGCACTCTCACCCTCCATTGTGAACTTAGCTTTAAATAACAATTTTTTGGAAATGACTTAAAAAATTCATATTCTAAATCCCTTATTTCAAGTAAGGTAAGATTCTCTCAAAATAAAAATTTTTCCACTTTTACAAAAATAAAAATAGGAAATTTATCATAAATAAATTCTTTATAAATAATAAGGAAAAATTTTATTGTAAAAAATGTGGTATTACTTGCTCCGGATAGTGACAACAATTAATGCCGCATTGAACAGTGCGCCTAACACAGAGATGAATACTTTGAAAGAAAACATGGCGACAAGCGAAGGTGCCACGCCGGCATTTTTGAATGTTGTATAGAGCTTAAAAATTATTATAAATTCAAGTATAAATAATTTTTCTTACCAAATCTGTCTGGTTTGATTGGTTCATATTTTGCAAATTTTTATTGACGCTGATCTCCCAAAACTTTGGTATATGATAGGGTTCGGACTTCGGATTTACTATATTGAGGAGGACCAGTTTATATATATATATATAAAAAATTTGAAATTCGTTAATTTTTTCAAGTTTTGGAAGTTCCAGCCAACCGATTTTCGTGATTTTTATATTAATATAGAATGGATTCCTGAAATATAGGAATAGGAGGCATAAAATATTGAAATAAAAGTAGTAAAATTTTAACAAAAATATCAAAATATAATTGAAATATTAATGAAATTTTCTCAAAAATTTCTAAAAACTTTACCCATAATTCTCAATTACAAATTATTTTTATTTCGAATTCTGAAAATTTAAAATTCATTTCCAAATAATTTTATCTATAAATATTTTACCAATTTTCCAATTTTCACATAATAAATTTTGTACCATTCTATTCGAAATATACAAAAAAAAATTCAAAGATTATTCTAGGTCTCCTCCAGGCATTTATCCTGTAAGTATTATCAAAATGGTGAAATATGATAAAATTTATGTCAGAATCGGTGATCCCAGAGCTGGGTCCGACTCCGGCTCCGACTCCGACTCCAACTCCAACTCCGACTCCGCTCCGGAGCTGGAGTCGGAGTCAAAAATTGAAAAAGTCGGAGTCCGGAGTAGGAGCTGGAGTCAAAATTCTCAAAGGTCGGAGTTGGGAGTCGGAGTCGGAGTCAAAAATTTTGAGCGACTCCGGACTCCGGATTTTTATTTAAAAAAATTGTATTTTTTTTAACTAATTTTTAAAAAATTTCCCTTTTCAATTTCTTTTAAATTAAATTTTTTGGTTTATTTTGACTAAAATTGAAATTTTCGTACCGAAATTATATCATTTTCGGCAATAAATGTTAATTTTACCCAAAAATGCCCTTAGCCAAATTGAAATTACTTCAAAAAAAAATTCTGCGGAGTCAAACTCCGGAGTCGGAGTCGAGTTTTAGAACGACTCCGGAGTTGGAGTCGGAGTCGGAGTCAAAAATTGGAAAGCCCGGAGTCCGGAGTCGGAGTCGGAGCTAAATTTTTGAAATATCGGAGTCCGGAGTCGGAGTCAAGCTTTATGAAAAGCATAGCTCTGGCTGATCTCTACACCGAGTCAATTTTCATAAAACTTATGGGAGGGTGTGACACAAAACAGAAAATGGTACCATTTATTTAATGAGAAAGATCCGCTACTAATATGCCTAATTAAGCATTAATAAACAAAAGAAGTGGAAAGGAAATAAAAAAGGAAGGGCAAGGGAATTTAATACGTCAATTTGACTTATGACATTAAAAAAGGAGGAATATTTTTTAGTTTGTAGTAGTACATTTTACCTTTATAGTTTTGGATTAATTGAAGGGCATTGTTATTGGGGTTTTAAACGAAAGTTTATAATGAGCCTTGTGATAAAATAATTATAAAAATTTGCCGGAAATAAAATACACTGTAAATAGAATATTTGTACTGACTAATACCGAATGATGCCGGTAAGAACTTTTGTATCACTTTTACATTGATGTGATTCGAATGGGTTTTGTTTAGGGTGGCCTAATTATCTTACAAAAATGTGACATAGTTTAAAAAAAATGTGACAAAATAGTTTGCCAAAAATATGACTTATAATGAGAAAAATGTGGAAAATCGTCCAATAAATTATTAAAATTCAATAAAAATTCACTTAAAAAATTATTTATAAATTATTCTATTTTTTCACTTTCTTGAGTAATGTAGAATTGCAAAAAATGGCAGCGAAGCAAAAAAATTTAACTTTTTAAGAATAAATGTCTATAAAAATTACGAAGGTCTTAAAAATGTGGCAAAATGTGGCTAAAGTCATAAAAGTGGAAAAAAAATCTGTCGAGAGGATTGATATCGATAATATGTTAAAAATGACATATCCCATATTTATATGGTATTTTGGGTGGGCTATTCTTTGATATACATAATTGAAAATTGTGCTTTTGCATGGAATATATCCTTTCACAACCAACCATTCCATTAACCAAATCTGCAAGAACCAAGCAGAGGCAAAAATTTTCAATTCTATTTCTTTATTGTTTCAATTAACCCAATGGCCTAATTTCCTTCCATATATCCATCTTAATAATATTTTACATTATGGGTGTGGCCTTGGCCATTGACCCATTGTCCCTTCAATTATTGAATTCCGCCTCTCAATTTTCCCCAAAATCTGTTAATAATATTCCCCTCACTGCGTCCAACACACAAATGAAAACAAAACAACAAAAAAATTGCGGAGCTTTTTTCTCAAGAATCCGGCATTATCCAAGGCACAATCAATCGATACACAGCAAAATGGCCAAGGCAAAGCAGCTCTATATTCCATTTTCTCAAACCCCCAAGCCCCAATACACTCAATTATAAATCACAATCACTAAAAATCAATACAATCTCCTCAAAAATATCAAAGATTTTATTCAAAAATTTCAAATTGCCAAAAAATGTCATCGTCTTCTTCCATAGTGATATTGTTTTGTTCATCTTTGTTACTTTTCGTACTAATCCAAATTGTCCTTTTGGCCAATGGATGCAGTGCTGCAAGTGACAGAGGTAGTTAAAATAAGCTAACTGACATTTGCAGACGAAACCGTCTGTTCCCAGTGGTGGTAATGCTGTTGTCGAATTGTTTTTGGCATTTATTAGGCATAAAATTAGCTATAAAATGATATCAAAAACATTGGTCAATGTTGATTATTCACCGAGTTATGGCCAAAAAAACTGTTGGTTTAATTTAAAAATTATTTTTGGCCGTTTTGTGACCATAACTTAGTGAATATTCAATATTGGCCAATGCTTTTGATGTCATTTTGTAGCTAATTTTATGTCTAATAAATTGCTATTAACAATGTCACAGCAACTTAACTACCATCGGCACCAGATCCTTTCGTCCGCAAGGCAAATAAATTTTCTAATTTTAACATTTGTACCCTAAAATTTGTGTTAAATTCTAATTGGGAAATAATTAAAAATGCAAAAAAACATTGAAAATTGCAAAAAAAAAAACATTGAAAAGAAAAGTTTATAACGGTTTAGTTTAGTGGTTTGTCCAAAATTCACAAACCATATATCATTGGATAGAGCTCTTGTCAAGAAGCATCGAATGGTATATAATTTGTCATGGTTTAATTGGTTTTGAATCAAACCCCATAAAATGGTTTAAGTGGTTTAAAACCCTTAATTTTTGATCAAATCATGACAAAATTTATACCAATCGATGCGTCGTGACGAGATCTATCGATTAGGTATAAGCTTTGGGGGGTCTAGGACAAACCATTAAACCGTTATAAACTTTTCGCAATTTTCAATGTTTGCAAAATTAAATACCATCCAATTCTAATTCATATCTAATTAATGGTTACTAAAATTAGCATCGAAAAAATTGCTAAATTTTTATATTTAAAGGGCAAATGTATTTTACGAAATTTACATTAAAGAATTATTGGTACTTATAGACTTTGTATCCTCTTTTTTGCAAAGTGAAGGGTCTCCCCTTTGGTTTTAAGGATACACGTAAGATGATTCTCATCCCATCCTAACCCTAACCCAACCCTGATTGAGCCTAACCAAAATATGACAAACCAAAGGGAGGACCAAGCACTTTCCAAAAAAGAGGATACAAAGTCCATAAGTACCGAATTGTTAATAAATTTATATTACAGAATCGGCTACTGAAGAGCAATTAACAAAAATGATGCCGCGAGGTCATAAAAGAAAGCTATCAAAAAGGAAATCCCAGAATTCCAACTTAACCTATTATTTCGGCAACCTTGGCCGGCCCATTAATCTGGAATATGGCGCCTCCTCCTCATCTGGAATTAAGAAGGCGAAATACGGCAATCAGTCATTCCATTCATTATCGGCAAAAATTGAACCGAAATTTGTGCGGAAAATTCGTCAGTTATTTTCGGTAGATGATACGGCTGGGAATATTTCGGCTCTGAATGAAGAGGATGAAATTGCCATTCGGGAATTTATCGATATTTTCGAACTAATGCCGGAGGAATGGCAAAAGAATAGGGAAAGAAAATTGTGAGTTATCGGTCAAATATTGTCGTTATAATCATTCTTATTCTTAAAAAGAATCATATTATAAAGAATCCATTAATTATTAGTGTTATTTTCTCTAAAAGGCATCGCCTTGAACATGAGTTCATTTTAGTTTTGCTGAGAGAATATTGCCTTCCCGGACTAACAAAATAAGGTTCTCATTCTGGGAATATTTTGAAAATGAGTCCTCATTTTTTAGTTATGCCGCCATTTCGACGAATTCCAATTTTGAAGATATTATAAAAATGTGACCTAATAGTGAAAATATAGCGAAAATTTTTCACTCATTTGCTCACTTATTTTTTCCCTCATTTTGTGGAAATTGCTAGGATATGAGTTTAAAAAATGAGTCCTGAAAATAAAGCTAATTTTCAAAATTTATTTTTTGTCTCATTTTCTTATCCATAAAAAAATGAGTTAAAAAATAGATTCTGGGAATGAGACTTATTTTCAAAATAAATTTTTTAACTCGTTTTCTTATCCATAAAAAAATGAGATAAAAAATATATTTTGAGAATGAGACTTATTTTCAAAATTCATTTTTTGTCTCGTTTTCTTATTCATAAAAAAATGAGGTAAAAAATATATTCTGAAAATGAGAATTATTTTCAAAATTCATTTTTTGTCTCGTTTTCTTATTCATAGGCTAATGAGTGCACAAAATATATTCTGAAAATGAGACCTATTCTCAAAATTTGTTTTTTGACTAATGCCCTATAATCTGTTTTAAAAATAAGATAAAATATAGATTTTGAAAATTTTATTCTTTACATAACTTGAAATTTAATGAATTATATAACTTGTGTTTACAATAAGATATATTTAGAAAATATTTTGTACCTTCTCGTCTTTTTTTGATTTCTTGATTTGACTTTATTAGTTTAGGGATTTTTGGGCTAATCTGGGCGAGTTTGGTACCACCATTCGAAAGAGCTCTAAAAACTGAATCAATCTAAGTTTGGGGGAATAACGCTATGTTGCTCAGCTACTTTTCAAAAGTCGCGAATATTATTACCACGAAACTAGGAATTTAATTTTCTTTACACCTGCACAATTACCGTAAATTTCCTATTAGAAGCCCACTCCCTATTTGAAGCCCACCCCTCCTTTGAAAATTTTTTTTTCACTAATAACCAATTTTTAAGTGAAATTAAACCGAAAAAGACGAAATTAAGCCGAAATAAGCATTTTTAATTTTTCAAAAATTCCAAAAATTCCCCACCCTAGAGAGGCTCCGAAATTTATAAGCCCATGGGCTTCTAATAGGAAATTTACGGTAACTTTTTAAGATTTCAATATTCCAAATCCTACACCCAGTCCTATCTGTTTAATTAAAAATAGTCATCACAATTTATAAGAAACTTATAATTAGAGAGTTAATTTTATATGTCTTGAACTATTTTTTAATATCGACTTCAAGATCATGGGTAAAATCCATAAATAATATTTTTGATTCTTTCTTTTTTGAAATAATTTTTTGATAGATTTTACCTATTTTGGCAATTTTTGGGAAAAATTTCATTATAAAAATGGAAAAAAATTATCTAATTAATCTTATTTAAATCTAATAAAAAAACTAAAAAAGTACCAATCTTGCGATTTTTGATTTAAAAATCTGCTTCCTACTAAAGATCCGTGCTTTTAGCTCATTGCAATGGCGTTTAATGAGAGAGGAAAAATCTAGGTGTCCCGGATGCCACTGGTGTTAGGGAGAAAAATAAGTTTTTTCCTTTGCAATTACATTAGAAAATCAGAAATTTTATTCGGAAAAATTGTAATTTATCTAAATCTTCAGTATATTTAATCTAAAAGATCAAAAATGCTCCCCTTCTTCCCTACGCTCGCAAGTCGCAATTTAAAATTTTTGTAAATTGAAAAACCTCATTCGATTAGTATATATTTCGTTCTGAAAAATTTTGGGCACCCCATTAAGGCTGCTTATTTTGCCTTACCCCCATGGAAAATCATAGAACTGCCCCTAGCTCATCGAAAAATATGACTATACAATTTTGATTAACTTTCTTGTTAAGACCTAAAGTAGGGACTAAGAATTAGAGTCCGGTTTTTAAAAATTTGCGGGCCCGATTCCTTTTTTTTCAGAAAAAATTACCCTGGCCCAGCAAAGAGCCGGTTTTTGTCAGGCCGGCGGTCCGGTTGAGTTCTAAAATATGCCTGGTTCCGGGCTCATAGAAAATACCCAAAACGCCGAATTTTTCCAGACCCGGCCCAGCGCCGGACTACTAAGTATCTTTTAATTTTCTTAAGTTTATAAAATTCGCTGATTCAATTTGGTACATTTTCTTCAAATCTTGATAGATTCAGCGGTAGAGCTCAATCGAATTTTACCAATTCGAACTGATCAGATCAAAAAATCCTATCTATATAAAAATCTTACCAAAAAATTATTGAATTTTTAATTTGTTATATAAATGACTTAATTTAAGAATTTAAAAATTTTTAACGAGAAGGTACATTTACCTCAACCAATATTATGAAATCTGCATTTTCGAGTCACCATTTTCCATATTCTTTTGATTCAATTTGTATAGATCTTTCTGGCAATTAAACAGCCTCATATTCCTAATAAAATAATTTATATCATAGATTCTTTGAATATTACCTTGTACTGAACACAAAGATCTTTTGTTTTTTTTGCATTTTCCAAAAGGGCATTTTGGTTTGCGAAATTTTTCCTTCCATTGGTCAGATTGCAATTCAAATTTTCTGTGAAATGAAAATTTTATTTCATTTTAAAATGGATTACAAACCTTTAAAACCATTGATTTATCAATTGCCCTCCGAGTTCACATTCCATTTTCAGCTCGCCATAGAGCGTATTCTGCCATTTTCCTAAAATACTATTTGATTAAATTTTTAATGTCATTTTCAAATTGATCTAGATAACTAGCAAAATCATCTTAGGATTATTGGTTTTATTAGAAAGTAATCATCCTAGTAAATAACCTCCTTTTTGAGCCAGTGTCCATTGAGAGTCAATGGTTGAAGTAGTAGATCAGCAGATCTTTGATTTGATTTTTTATATAATTTCATTTGAATTTTGCTTAATTGTTTAAAACCTTGTGAATTTGATATCTATTTTCAGACAAATTTCCACAATAAGATCTGCGGTACCAATTGATTTATCACTTTGTACCATTATTTTCGACGCCATTTGGTTCATTGTTGCTGTAGATGTTTTGATCTTTTTAATTATTTTAATTTAAAATAGGTAAACCTTTGCAAATTGTTCTACCCATTGCCATTACCACATCAAGATCTGGGCCGGCAATTTATTCATTGCTTTGTAGGTCATGAATGTGTTAAAATTTTTATTTTGTACAAATATTAACCTGTCCAATCGGTTTAACAAGATCTTGGTCAGATGCAGCCTGCTTATCATTTAAAAATTCCTGAATTTTTACATGATTTTTATTTTTGAAAATTCTATAAATATAATAAACCTGTTATAAATTTGCCATTTTCTGTTGCAATTAACAAATCAATATCTCCGCCGCAGATTTGTTCATCGATGCTTTGGTCTTTGGTTGTCATTAATTTGTGTTTATTAGTTTTGCTTATTTATTTTTAATAAGTAACCTTTGCAAATATTTCCATCAGATCTTGCACATGTTGCACATTCTCATTATCCGTCTTGTCCTGAAAATTTACAATGTAGTTTTTATTTCTTTTTAAGTATTACCTAGGTAGCTATTTCAAAAAGATCTTTGACTGCATAAGGCTAAACCAGCATTAAAACATTGTTGCTATGGCCGCTCTGAATTTATTTATTTATTTATTAAATTTTTAATATTAACCTGTGCAATCGTTTCCAAAAATTTTGGCCATTAGCTGCCTTTTCCTTAATTGACACATCTTAATATTTTTAATTAGATAGAATTTATTTTTTATATAAACTGAGCAATTATTTCCTCGAAAAATTTGCACCATCAATTGATTCAATTTGTCCTATTAGATCTCATGGTATAAGGCTAGATCTTAATGTGATATTAAAATTAAAACAAAAAAATAAAAAAATACCTTGTTATCCAGATGAACTTCAATTTTACCTTTCACACCCATTTCCTATTAATGTAATATCTTTTGACTAGTAATTACTTTATTTGGAACCATTTGATAGATAATTGTTTTTATTATAATTGTTTTTATTGATAAACTTTTTTCTCAAAAAAAGTGGGGGATACAAACCTCAAGATCTGCAAGTTGCTCATGATGAATCTCTCGTTTTGATCAGCAAATATCCATCCTTTGGCATCGCAATTTTGGAAATTCATAATTTGCAAAAGGATTTTATAAATTAAAAAAATAAGCAAACCTCATTGCAAGTAAATATTATTCACATTCTTTTCTTGATGCATTTTAATCGATAACAAACTATTTCAGTAATGTGTATTATTTATTATTATAAGATCTTTAAAAATAGAAAAGTTGGAAAGCGAGAAAGTTATATTCTATGTCCAATAAATATCTTTTATCAAAAAATATCTGCTCTTTTATATTAGAGATTTTTCAAATAATAACTGCAATGCAATGTGTATGCATCTAATTTTTCCTAGGCCGAATCAATTTCAAAATTGTAATTACAATATTTAAATTGAGCTGTTTTATTATAATTTTAGAATTTGCATAATTTTGAGACCAAATTGAAATAATTATTTTGCAAAATTCCGGGACAATTCGGCTGTGGAACTCATGGCACATGATCAAAATTTGGTGAATCAAATTAACAGGTTTTTTGAACAAATAAATAAATTTAAATTTAAACAAATCCATGAAGACCACAACAACCGCGAACCAGTTGGCCTTGAAGATCTTGGTGTGGCAGAAAATGGCATTCAAATTAAAAAGGTTTATTTATTTTTTATAAATTTATAAAGTAAAAACCAAAATTAATTCTAATTCAGGAGCATCAGAATGTTGAATAAGTGGCACCTGAAGGCCGTGAATTGGGTGAAGTTATTTAGCAGGTAAATATTTGTAAAAATGTAAAAAAATAATTTATTAAAAGATTCAGGATGACCAAGTCAAAGTTGCGCCAAATGGGGTCGAAGATCTCAATGTTACACGAGGTTCTGGTAATGTCAATGAAAATGCACAGGTTTATTTTTTTAATACAATTGATAAATAAAAAATATTTAGCAAAAAATCAACGACGTAGCCATCGAGCTCTCCGACACCACCATACCATCGAACTTTCTTCAGATACTGCAGAGTGCAGACACCGAGGGCGAGGTTAATTTTTATTAAATTAATTATTTACAAAAAAAAATGAAAAGTTTTTTTTTGCCGATAGATTTGGATTCTTTTGCAAAGATTGGGTTCTTTTGCCGAGAGATCGGTTTTTTGATTATAACTTTTTAGTGCTTGATCCTAGAACCCTAAACCTTATACTTATTTTATAGAGCTCATCAAGACGCGTCAATCGATATATAGTTTATTGAAGTTTGGTTCAAAACTAAAAGAGTTAAACCGTGTAAACCATATTTTAGTTTTTGGTTTATAACTCTTTTAGTTTTGAACCAAACTTCAACAAACTATATATCAATCGACGCGTATTGATGAGCTCTATAAAATAGGTATAAGGATTTAGGGTTCTAGGATCAAGCACTAACAAGTTATAATCAAAACCGATTTTCGGCAAAAGAACCCAATCTTTCGGCAAAAGAACCCAAATCTCTTGGCAAAAAAACCCCACCAAAAAATGCAATTTAACTATAATTTTTACAAATTAAGGTGGAACAATGCTAAGCCGAATGGCGCCTGAAGATCTCGATGTTAGAATTATGCCGGAAAATGCCAGCCCTGAGCAAAATGGCGTGGAAGACATCTTTGAGCTAGAGGATCAATTAATTCTAAACAAACTCATCCTGGTTTTTTTTATTAATATTTCATGATATTTTTTCTAAATTTTTTTATCTTCAATATTTTATATCTTGGGTGATAAGAGAAGAAGTGTGGAAGCAGTCTTCTTAGGCGGCGCAGTCTGTTTTCAATCTAAGATAAGACGCGCAATCAATTTCGCTGCCAAATGGCAGGTTGCTCGCTGAAAAAGAAGCGGCTCAAGATAAGAACGTTGAATTCAACGATCAGACTGAAAAATAATAAAAGTGCCCTACTTCAATCAACTATTTAGAAAAGGAAAAAAATTTTAGAGCAGTCTAAATAATTTAGAAATATTTTTAGGATTTAGAATTTAGCTTCCTATAAAAATTTATGCAAAAATTTTATACTTTTTCTCTTCATTGATTTTTAATAAATTTTTGAAAAAATGCTATAAAAGGATAGAAAAGCAACATGCTTAATATAATAAGGACAGCCAGTAATTTGCTCACTGAATTTAGTGACTTTATAACTTAAATGCTTTCAACAATGAGTAGTCTGCTTTTAAGCATACTGCCAAAAGTTGACTTCCATTTGGCAAACACTTATCTTACCCCTCTGATCTCTTTATTTAAAATCGATATTCATATTTTTTTCAAAATATTCTCAAAAGAAGTCTTTTGTTGCAAATTTGCTAGAAAATTCACCATTATTTACAGAATTAGTCGTTTGGCTTATTTTATAATTTATTACAAAATAAAAACAAAATAAATTTCAAAAATGTTACTAACTTTCAGGATTAATTTTTTGGGTGATTTTATAAGTTATTTCAAAATAAATTCAAAATAAATTGTATAAATATCACTCATTTTCAGGATAAATTTTTTAATTCATTTTATTTTGAATAAGAAAACGAGACAGAAAATGAATTCTGAAAATGAATCTCATTTTCAGAATATTTTGTAACTCATTTTCACAATTCATCTCAAAATCAAAAATATTATGTAACTCATTTTATAATCTGCAACAAGAGATATTCTGAGAAATTTTCCAATTCCTAATATATCATCGCAATTTGATATCATTTTGAAAATGTTTTCACAATTTCACTCATTTGATAAATTATTTTTTATTTTATTTTCAAATCCATTTCCAAATGAGTTTAAATAGGAATCATAAAATAATTGGTGTTCGGGAAAATATTCTAAGAATTTGACTCATTTTCGGGATATTTTAAAAATATCTCAGATCTTTAAAATATTTCCAAAATTTCCACAAATTTGCTAACTTATTGTTGGATTCCTCCGTTATGAGGGTCCGGGTTTAAGGGCAGATACTTTTCATTTAACCCGATATTTCTGCCTTTTATAATAATAATAATAATAACTCATCAAATACTGCATCAATTTTAATGATTTTAAAGAGTAGACTTTTGCTCTCTAATGATAATAATTTTATTTAAATTCGATTCAGAATTGACTGATTTATGATAAAAAAAAACATTTAAAATATAACAAAGCTTTCAATGATTTTTTGAGCATAACTTAATCAATTTAGAATCAGAATCAAACTAAATAAAATTACTATTATTTAATAGTCACTCATATGTCACTCATAAATTTTTTTATTTAATTTGATAACAAAATCATCTGAATTGTTTCAGTCCTTGATGAATAATTAATAATTATAAACGACGACAAAGTGGGGTGAAAAAAGTTGGGTAGCTCCTAGCTTTATCGTCGGCTTCATTAACGGAATTAGAAGGGAAAATTTCCTTTGGAAGAATATTTCTCTTTCGGAAGTATTTTAAGCCTTCTTCACTTTATTTAATAATTCAATAATATTCCATAGATTTAGCAGTGCATTAATCGCGAAAATTGCCTTCAACCGATTGATGTCATTGAATCGCGAAAATGTCTCTTTGATCAAAAAATATTGGACCCAATTAAATGAAAATTTGTCAGAAGAGGAACAAATTTTAGAAGAATATGAAAAGGCGAATGACGATTTGGTCAACAAAATTTTAGTCTTTTTCGCTTTGGCCGAAGATGATGCGAATTTTAATCCGGTTGAAAATTTGAAAGAAAAAATTAAAATTGTGGGAAATGCAATCAAATTTTATGAATTTGAGAAGGACCAAATGCCAAATAGATTTAATATAAATCGGAAATGGCGGGAATTGAAACTTAAAATGGTCAATGGAAGGAAGCAGATGAACGCTTTTGAATCATGTAAATTAATAATTAATTAGGAGAAAAAAATATAGTAAAATTTTCATTCATATATTAAAAGGAAGCATTTTTCTGAAAATATAATAGAGCTTAGAATTAATCTTTTTAATAATGAATTTTGATGATAAATATTCATTTTGTTGAAAAAAACACTGCATTTGCTGAAATAATAATTTTATGCTGTAAGTATAATTAGGTTATAGCAAATGGTTACGATTTTTTGCCATTAAAATTTCTCTATATGCCACAAAAAATGCCTTTGTTTTGCCACTAAAACAGTTTTTTTTCTTTTGAATCAGAAACCGGTTTTAGACCCCACAAACTTTATAACAATTTGTAGATCGCATCGAGACACATCGATTGGTATATAATTTGTCAGGTTTTGGCCATAAATTATAGAGTTTAGAACCATAAATGGGAAACATGGTTTAAACGGTTTAATACCCTTTAATTTTGGCCAAAACTCGACAAATTATATATCAATCGATGCGCCTCGATGAGATCTACAAAATGGTATAAGGTTCCTGATTCACTAAAAGACAAAAACTGTTTTAATGACAAAAAAAAGCATTTTTAGTGGCATATAGAAAAATTTTTAATGGCATTTAAAATATTTTCCCGTAACAAATTGTTGGAACTTATTAGGTTTTAGAGCAGTAGATACGATTAAGTTTTATAATTTCTGGAGCCTACAAATCATAAAGGATCTTGATTTGGTCAAGTTATATGAACTCCAAAAAGATTATTATAATTCTTTTTTTTCTGCAATTTAAATATTCTTATTTTTTAAATTAAATTAAATTAAATATATCATTGGTAAATGTACTTTCAAATATTAATCAGTAACCACTAAATTTAATATTTTTGAATTTTGTCTATTTTTAATATTAATAAAATACGTATTAAAATAAAAATAATTAATCAATTGAATTTTTATCATAATTCATAACTCAGGGCTAGAGAAGGTGCAACAAAAAATTGTTGAAGGCATCAAAACCAAAAAGGAGAAACACAAAATTGGAGAGGAAATTTTGAAATCAATGTATTTAGCCGACAGTCCATTCTTCTTCAATGATGAAGAAGAAACAAAATTAAATGGGGCGGAAATAAAGCCTCATTTAGAGGAAACAGCGAATCAAGGGCAAGAATTAAAGAAAGGCGAGAAATGAAAATTTAAAAAAAATTATAGAAGACCAAAAATGATGCCTAAATTTAGGAGCTATATAATGCTTCTTAGAAATTAGGATTCAGACTTTAGTACTGGTATGAAAAATTTATTAATTTTGGCCTACATTTAGGTTAAAGGAAATTTTTTAACCTCTGAAGAATATGGCCTCTGTTTATGATATTATACTTATTAGCTTTAGTCCATAATATAGTAATATAATTATAACCAAAACAGAATTTCTTTTCTACTGAATAAGCCTGACCAGGAAATTATGGCTATAAATTCAGTTTTTGGGATAAACATTTCCTTATAGAGTTGGACTTAATATTTACAAGATATATTAATGGAATTATCACCTTAAGAGATGGGGACTGCACTTTTTGAGAATAATAAATATCCTAATTTTTCGGTATAAAATTTTTTTGTGTTAATTTCATTCCTTTTATTATTTTTAAGGAGTCACGGAAGGCCAAGGATCGACCAACTTTGTTAACTTATATTCTAGCAAAAAGCGGCCAAAAAAGAAAATAAGGGTAAATATTGGTAGAGGTAGAGGATATTGATAGATGAAAATTGCCATCTATTTGCGGATATCCATGTGAATTTTGTGTGTGAATTTTTTTGAAGCGGATTAAATGTCAATTTTTCAATTTCAATTGAATTTTTCAGTCCAATTTTATTAATTTTTATATATTTTTGATATATAATTTATTTCATAAATATATAATCTATTTGTATTAAATTGTATAAAAAGCATTAAAAATATTCCTTCCTTCTGAAAATGTATGCCCTTTTTAATTTAATTGGGGTTCGGGTATCGGGTCGGGTAGACTACCATCGAAAATTACCCGCGGGTAGTACCCGACCCGATTTCGTTCGGGGTACCGTAAATTTTTTTTTGAAATTTGCTTACTCCTCAAATTAAAAAATTGTTCAAATAAAAAATTAAATCGTTTTTATCTTTACTAAATTCTTTTATTTATCTTTATTTGTTTTTAAATGACCATATTGACATGGTTCTCATCTCCAAAATAAAAAATAATTCGGCATATAGATCCAAAAAGTGGCAAAAATCTGTTAAAAAAAGCGGTTTCGGGTAGGCGGGTAGTCGGGTAATGAAAAACCGGGTAACGGGTAATGCGGGTAATTGGGGTTCGGATTCGGATATCGGGTCGGGTAATTTGCCCAAAATCCTTGTGGGTACCCTACCCGACTACCCTACTCGCCAACGGGTAATTAACCCTAATAAGTAGAAATTATCATAAGGACAATTCTCCAAAAGCAGAATTTGATTTTCATTTTGTCCCATTATTTTAAATATTAAATAAATTGAAAATAGATAGTTTTTATTATTCATTAAAATTTTCACTAAACAAATGGATTTTATTGCAAAGTATAAATTTTAATAAAGATTTTCGATGATGCCCCGAGGGTAATCATTCATAATCAATCATGCCATTTCCTGTGAAATTCATTCTTATTTACAATTGCTATTAAATTTGCAAAACAAAAAAACATTAATCGCTCATATTTAAATTATTTTAAGAATTTAGCAAATATTTATAAAATTATAACAAATTCCACTGATCGAAAAGTTCGCCTGATCCTCCAAAAGACCAATTTGTTATTTCATTTTGTCACAAACAATCTTTAATTTAATTGAAAATTTGAATAATTAGGTAATTCATTAAAATTTAAACAAATTTTATTTCAAATAAGGCATTTGTTGAAAAGGAAAAAAAAATAAAATAAAAATAGAAAATATTATAATTCTGTATTTGTATAATTATAATTAAACATAGGCCGATTAATTTCATCACATAAATTTTACCGAAATTCAGTAAAAAAATTCGAATATATTTTTCTTCAAATCCCTCATCCTCCATTTTTTCTCGCAGTTTCATGCTTCGTTAATTAGTGGCAATGGCAATGCCCCGTTCATATGCTTCTTTCCTCCATTCTCACTCAACCCCAGCAAAGCACCAATTAATGGCGCGAGAAGTTGGCCAAGCCATTCTAGATATACTACATTTATGAAAATAAGGATAATGCAAATAGGGGATTTTGGGATATTCCAGTATAATTTGGATTGGATTATAACTAGGGTTGCTCAAAGTCGGTTTTAAACCGAGGTTTCCGGTTTTCGGTTTTCCCGGTTTTCCAATGTCGGTTTTCGGTTTCGGTTTGAAAAAATTCTCGGTTTTCGGTTTCGGTTTTCCGGTTTTTCGGTTTTTTGAAAAATGGTCAAAAAATTTTTGAAAAATTTAATTTTTCATAAAATTTCGCAAAAAAATCAAAGAAAATTTATTCAAATATCACATATTCAATATTTTACTTCAATTTTTAGTTATTCTTCTAGGTTTGCTTCAACAAAAAAGAACCAAAAGAGAAAATATTTCAAAAAAGCCCAGCAGAGAAAAATTTTAGCCTAAATAATTCACAAAAAGAAGAATTTCTAATAAAAATGGCCCCGCAGGGAGAAAAATTAGAAAAGAAAGGACCATAAATGAAATAATTTATATTAAAAATGCCCGTTTAAGCAAAAAATTTCAGTTGAAAATGGTTTTGAATAAAAAATAGACCAAAAATTTTCTTGGAGAGTAAAATTAAAGGCAAAGATGGCCATAGAGCAGGGTT
The DNA here is from genome assembly GCA_030063045.1 of Pratylenchus scribneri. Lineage (NCBI taxonomy): Eukaryota > Metazoa > Nematoda > Chromadorea > Rhabditida > Pratylenchidae > Pratylenchus > Pratylenchus scribneri. The sequence goes on from JAQSEB010000168.1 coordinate 155,791, forward strand.
CTCAGATGTACTTTATTTAAAGATTTGTACTTTATTTGGGTCATTGTGTTACTTTATGTACTTTTTTCATGAAATTATAAAAAAATGATAAAATTTTTCGCTGCGCGGCTATTTTTGGTCTAAATTTTTCGTCTTCGGCTCGAAAAATTGTAAAAATTTCTTCTCAAAAAGCATGTAATCTTAGTCCTGCTTGATAATCTCATGCTCATTTATATTAAAAATTTTTTTTATCGATTTATATAGCTTAAAACGAAAATCTTTATTTTGACCCCTAAATCTTTATTTTCAAGGCCAGTGTACTTTTTTGAAAATAATCTGAGAACCCTGCCATAGAGTAAAAAATCAGACAAAAATAGACCCGAAAGGAAAAATATTAAGCTAAAAATGATCCAAAAGATAATATTTTAAGCCAAAAATGGCCCGTTAGGGAAAAATTTTAATTAAAAATGGTCGAATAAGGTAAAATTTTAACCAAAAATTGTCCCTCAAGGTGAAAATTAAAAACCGAAAAACCGTCGGTTTGGACCCTCGGTTTTCGGTTTTCGCGGTTTTCGAACCTCGGTTTCGGTTTCGGTTTTTGGGCCAAAAAAACCCGGTTTTCGGTTTCGGTTTCGGTTCGGTTAACCGACTTTGAGCAACCCTAATTATAACTGAAACCGAGGATTAGGTC